>PVKP010040930.1:0-19116 GCA_004027715.1 Plecturocebus donacophilus
GAGCCGCCGAGCCGAGGCGCCGGCAAAAAAGCCGCGCCAGCCGAAAGGGTCACACTAGCAACCCGTGGGGCTCCTCCGCTGGGAATGTCCTGATCCGTGGGCAGCAAAAATTTATCGGTAAGTGTGGCGTCCACTGGCTCTCTGCGCTTTTACTGGGAGCTGCAATCCTGAGCTGCTAGTGATCGGCCATCTTGGATCTATCTCCTCTTTTTTAGTCTTATCAAATTAATAATTTCAGCATAACAGATGTTTCCTGTCAGTATCCTAATACAGCAGGATAAGTGGTCATGCTTAAGCGACTGGTTTCCCTACATCCAAAATGTCTAAGATGAGAAGGTATACAATAGCTCTGCTGAGTTTTTTGCAATCCTGAACTTGAAAGCTCTATATGTCTCTCTCAAGAATGTGAGGAGAATGGTCCTGGAGAAAGAAGTGTCCTTATTATATAGTGACAGAAAGTTTAGTAACACTGCCACTAGCAGTATTGTGGAAAGCAGAAAACCAAGCGCATCACTTAAAACTGTATATGTAAGCATGCAAGAGCATGCTTATTCAAGAGCAATTGAAGACCAGCCATTCTGAGCCACCAGACATAATGCAAATCCCTCTGCTCAACTGTCCTCTCAAGTAGCTAAGGCGATTTCAAGGCAGCGTGTTGAAGGTGCTGCTTTATTTCTTCTGATGCATGTATTAGAATGCAAGACAGACATGCTGAAGGAAGAACTATTAACAAAATGGAGCTGGGGATTGTTGCAGTTGAATATTACCAATTCTCTAAGTGGCTAAAATTAAAATATTAAGAGATTAAGAAATTGCCCCTGGATGTAAGGGTCATCTCCAGGGTACTATAACAGGAACATGGACCAAACACAAAGCTGAGGGTGTGACTATAAAATCTCTTAAGACTTCACAAAGAGCTAAGGCAGTGTCTCAGAACACCACTTGATCATGCAATAGGGTTTTTGCCTAATGGAATGAACCTCAGTAAGACATTAAGGTTAATTTGTTACTCAACATTAGATAACTAATTATAGTATACAGTAAGAGCCAAATTGTGGCTATAAGATTAATGATTGTCATGAGGCCCAATCAAACATCTTGCAGGGCTGACACTGTGTGTCACTTAGCAGTGTGATACAATGTGGCCCAGGGATTTCCAAGAGACCAAGTCACCTCAGCACAGAAGCAATTCTCATAAACCTTAAAGAATAGCTTAAATTCTCTTTATGAAAGAAATACCTTGTGACTGACCTGGACTGAAAACCTTCCCAGTCAGGCAATCATCTGACTCCCAACTGTATCTAGTTCATGCCACTAGGCTGCTCCCACTATCTGTCTTGTAAAAGCACTGCATGAATGGCTTGAACATCAGATGGCATTTAAGACTCATCTCTGACATGAATCAGACTGATGGGAAAAAGTTGCCCCAGGGGAAACTGATTAACTAGGACCACCCAAGAGTCCCAGACATGACTGCTATACTGTGTTGTTGAAATTTGGGTTACTTTTCATTGTTGTTTTGCATAACTAAATTTGAGTCCTGAGAATGCACATCTGCAGCATTTTAATATCTCAAAGGAAAACACAAATTCGACCGGATCAAAACTGAATTCTCATTCTCTATCTCATTGCACGGAATAATCATCCATCTTCTCAGTCACTACATAGTCCCTTCTTGCAGCTCTCAACTTCTAACACACACACTTGCACTCGGTAACTGGATATCATAGATTCTGCCTCTTTAACGATGCCCTGCTTTCATTCATAGCTTAGTGAAATGCTTTCTGCCTGGATTATTGCAAATCTGACTGATCTGATGGCTTAGTTTCTCACAGATCCATCCACAATGTTACTACAAGAGTGACTGTCCTAAAATAAAAATCAGGTTATAACCCTTTCCTTTATAAAGAACTTTATTGGTTTTCAGGAGAAAGCTCAGACACAAGTCTTGCCATACTTTGATTCCTGACTATGTTTCTGCTTTATCCTCCACAGCCTTCTCATGTAGATCCTTTCCTCTGACCACACTAGTTTACAAAACACATAATGTGTTCCTTCTCTGTGCTTTTCATACATACAGCATACACAACAGAGGTTGCTCTTTCTTTACTTCTCTCACTAGCTAATTCCTTTTTATAGTTTGAAAAAGCACCAATATAATGTCCCTAACTTATGGCTGTGTGACATTGATCAAATTACTTAAAATTTCTGAGTCTTCACTTTCCTACAAGTGAATGGAGATTATGGTAGTATCTATATTCTGGGCTGGAAGGGAGGATTAAAGAGTTTATCAGAGTGTCCAGCATGACGTCATTGTTTGTGTGTTTTCATAGCACCATGAAGAAATTTCTTTTTAGAACACTATGACCTTGTTTACAGAGAGATGATGTTAGCATGCTAACATCCTAGGATACCACTTGAAATCTCAGATGCATACATGTCACTTCAAATGCAAACACCACAATCATTCTTCTCAACTGGCTATTCTAAGCCATCAGACAGAATTTAAATCCTCTGGTCAACTAAGTACTCTCAAGTGTTATTATTCCATATTTTTCCTCTACGAACCTCCTTCCTAATTCTTTTCAACATTCCTTTTGAAAATAATGTTTCATTAAAATAAATTTTACATTCCCATATTCCAAAAACACTCCCTCTACAAACTTGTCTTAACTAAAATCTTCCTCTTACCCCAAAGCCTTTTGAAATGATGGGTGTTCATTTTCCCACAATGTGTTTATCAAAACATCACAAAGACAATATTTGCATTCTCCTCTTTTCCCTTTTCTGCGGCTACTTCTAGACCATTACTTGTCTACATTTATGAAAAGTGAACGAACAGAAAAAAAAACAAAAAAACTCTTTAAAGTTTCAGACATTTCTTCACAATATGCCAAGTCTTTTTGGATATCGTCTGATTTCATTTTTTTATGCCTTATGTTTTGTTATCTTTTTCAAAACACGTGTAGCTTCTGTTTCTTTTTGGTCTCTGTTTTTGCTATTTGCTGTCATCTGCTAGTTGTTCCTCATGGTAAATTGCTTACTTGGTTGTGTTTGTGATCTGGATTCTGGCCTTATCTTCAGAGAATCTTGAGAATGTGTCTTCCTCCAGAGTCCTGTTATTTTTACATAACTATACAATTATCATAAAGTGATTATAGAAAGTGGGCATTATTACTCCTACAATATTGCTTCACAGTTTTTGGCTTCCTGACCCTACAGAAAGAGTAAATTCAAGCCTCAAAATCACAGGGCAGAAGCTTATGGATACAAGTAACGAAGGAGACTGATTTCCCATCCTCACCCCAGGACTAGACAAACCCCGCGTCATCCTTTCTGCTGTGCCACAAAACCATGGTTGAAAAACGCCTATCCTCACAGGCAGTTTGTTTCTGATCCACTATTTGATTGAGGTTGTAGCCCTGGCTTTAGGCAGAAAACTCAGAACTTCTATCTCAGCATAACTTAAATATCCGCTTTCCAAAGGCATGTAAAAGCCAAAACCTTGGCTACTAAGACTGAAACATACCCCCAGGCTACTGCAAAGTAAACTCTTACTGTTCTGGTTTTCATTTTCCTCTTGGGTTCTAACTTCCAAAGACTTATGTCTGCGTAGATGGGTGCTTATGTGTATGTATGCGTTTATGTATGTATATATTCTTACAAGGTCAGTTTGGCATATAAATAGATATGTGTTATATTGTATCCAGCAATTCCAGGTGATACAGAAGGGTTTTCAGGTTTTCTAATCTGCCACATTGACAGAAATGGAAGTCTTCTGGTCCATTTCACCTATTTTTTTCTTTATGGTTTTTTCTTCTAGTTTCGGTTTATTCAGAGCTTTGACTTTTCATGGCCCTTACTCACAACGACATTCTCTTTACCACATAAATACCATGCTTCATGGATTTCACTATTGATATGCCCAAGAGAAAAGAGGGTTTGTCCCAGCTAACAAGGATTATTTCCTGCTTAAATAGCTTTGCATAGCAGGCCATCATTACAGGCTACTGGTCAGACTGTAGACTGGCTACCCCAGTGTTAGCGACTCACCAGTTGGTTTAATGGCTATGATCACTGGCCATTCATCTACAGAATGAATGCTATCACAGCAGACTCTTCAGTGAGGCAATTCGCTTATATAGTGACTATCATTATGAAAGTAACCATGAGTGACCTACATAATGCCTTCTCACATGGCAAACCTAGAAATATTACTTACACAACAAAGAAGTCCCAAAGTCAGTAGGATAAAGCTGTGTATTCCCTTTCAACCTATTCCAACATCATCCTTGAAGTTCTTCTCCCAGTCTTTCCCACATTCACCCTAGTCTCCTTCCTCCCATTTTCATTTCAGCTTAGCCAAAAGCTCCCTGGCGTAGAATTTTTTTCCACTCCGGTAGGTTCCTACAAGTGGTATAATTATGTTGTTTTAAATTCCCAGATCCTAAAACTTGAAACCATCTCTATAGGTGGTCTCTACATCTCAGAGACCATCTCTATATAAAAATGGGAACAGGTTGCCATCAGGTGCTAGCTTCTAAGGCTAGATATCAGTATTTTTCAACCGTGGTTTTCTGACATATTGGTTTCAACAATTGTGAGATAATTTTAAATATGTAGTTATTAACAACAAATGCATAATACTTATGAGAGATTTGTTTTTTATTTCATAATGTCACTTGCATCACGATCATTTGCATTCTGAGAAAAAACTTTAAAATAAAATTTTAAGTAATATCTCATTGAAATCTCTGTAATTGAAAACTACAGACATAAAATTCATTGGAAGGAAATCAAGGAGTAAAGAGGGGTTCAAAATGTATCAGAGGATCAAGAAAAAGGCGTCAGAGTACACAGAAAGCAAGTCAGCTCCCAAAGCTCAGAAGCAGGAGCTCCCACAGTGGTCCCCCAACTGGCAAAGGCTACTGAGGACCATATTATCCAGAGAAAGGAAAACTAACCATTAACAGACTGCTTGTTCTTCTACTGAAAGTTAACATTCAAAAGTAGGGCAACTGATTGGTCTAGATTTGTCCTTGGCTAGAAGATATCAGGCCTCTTATTATAGCAGTAAGGATGCTGTTTTAAAAAGGAAAATGAATGTTGAGCAGTGAAATAGAATAAAACATGACTGCATAGATAGCAGTTTCAGTAAGCAATGCTTGTCTGCCCTATGTTTTCTTTCTTACTGGGAAGAGAAGATGGAGAGTTACAAAACAGTAGGAACCAAGTGTTTTATACAAATTCCAAGCATCCTTTATAAGAGGCTTCAGCATCACATTTTTCAGAAAAAGCCAGTGCTTTAAAAAACTTATGTGTGTGATGAAGACAGCTCCTGATTCAAATCCAGAAGCAAAACTAACAAGTATAATGTACATGCATTGTAAGTATTCTTAAATGAGCAAATACAAGCCTACCACTTGTTACAAAACAGAAAGGAAAATAAGTTCTCTGCTCCCACCTCAACAGCCTCCTTTGTTTACCCCTGATTTCTGTGGAGGTTTTCATTCTCTCTCCTCTCAGTTTCTTCATGCTCTGTGCTCATTGTGTGTGAGTCATGACAAGACTCTCAGAAAGCAGGGTTGCCAGAGTGGGGCTGGCATCAGCAATCATTCCTGAAGTGCCAATGGGCATGATGTGCAGACAATTCCAGGCTCTTCCTTGCCTTCACAACTTTTGGTAACAGGTGCAGCAAATGAACTCCTGCCATCGTCTTCCTTATATGCACACAAATAAAGTGTTACTAAGTCTTGGATGTGAAGTGCTGCCTACTTCCATGAATCATATTTTGTGTTCATGACTCTGCAACTGGGTATTAGTCATTTAGACTTAATTAGTTTTTTAAAATAGCAAATGCTTTTGCCAATAATTTAATATCCAGATATAATTTATATAGCCATATAACATCAAGAAAAATGCCAATTTGCACGCTCAACCGGTAACAACAAATATATATTTCTTGTACTCTGCCGATAAAACCCCGAATGAACTCCGAGAGTCATGTGTTGAAACTGGCTGCTCTCCTACATTTGTAAGGGCAGTCAGAATTAAGGGCTGACTTTCAGCAATGCTGAATCCAACCAAGAGCTTGACAAGGCCCCATTCAAGGAAAATGCAAACAGAACAAATCATGCTTCAGGCAACTTGTAAAGTTGTATTTAAATTTAATAATTTTATCAGATTTTGACTAAATTACAAAATTACATGACAGACCTGTATTTTTTTAGGTGCCTAAATCACAACTACTAGGAAACAAACATGCCACTAGAAATATAAATAACTCTTTGAATATGATGCTTGTTTTTTCTACAACAAATAGCGTGCTCAAATGTGTACAAATGGGTCTCATCCTTAGCTTTATTTTTCTATGCATTTAATATTTGCAGAGACAAAAAAAGACCAATTTTAATGTGTGGACTGTCCCTGAGATATTTCTTAAACTATTTGCAATCCTCACAAGAGTTTGCTGAGGATGAGCAAAGCACATTTAAATTTCCAACTCAACCAGTAACACTTTTTGAGTTCCTACTGTGATTTAAGTATATGAAACATCTCCAAAAATGACTGGAGAATATGTTCTAGACAGAAGTGTTTGTTTTTAATTTGATAAATATTCATTTAACATCTACTAATATGGATGTGATCACTAAACAAAATAAGCCTCCTTACAATTTTTCAAAGTAGGAAATGTATGATTACCAGTTTTGACCATCAGAGTCTTGATTAATTGCTATTTAATGAATACTTGATACAAATATCAATATATGATGATATATGGAGAAATTATTTAATCTGCTGCATTCTGAGAAGGGCTAGTGACCTATGCCATAACTTAGCAGGAAATGATGAGCTGGGTTAACCAGGACCACCCTTGGAAACTTGAATTAAGTGATACAGATCAAACGAGGTAGTTAATGGTGAACATAAAATTAAAAGGGTATGATAGAAGTGAACAGAGGAATCACCATGGGTGAAATCAAAGAAAAGGTGGGTCAAGTTCAAGAAGAATCAGAAAAAGAAAAAACAGGAAAGAAAAGAGATAAAGTACCCAGTCCCAAGAGCTATTTTGGGTTTCTGACGGGTTACTGCTTCAATTGCAATGCATGTACTTCCTTGAAGTCCCCTTTGTTCTATTACATTGCTGGGTACATGGCTTGAGTCTTTTTTCCTTAACAAACAAACAAATAAAGAGCCCAGCTAAGGTATAGTCTACGCCTGTTAATCCTGAGAATGGTTGCATAATGCAGCAGCTGTCTCTCCAAGAATGCTGGGTCTGCAGTCTCTCTGACAATTAAGTGTTCTTTGCATGATCAGCCATCTCCTGCTCTGGTAACAGAAGGTGAAAAGTTAAAGATCTCTTGGCACTAATAATTTCTTCCTTTTCAGTTCCTGAGGCAAAAATAAGACATTTCACTTGAGTAAAGACGAACCCTACAGCACTTCCGGTACAATGACTTTACGTTTCTCTCTCCGGCAACAGGGCTGGAAAGTCTGTTCTGTTAATTACTCTAGGCACTAATATATTTTTCGATACTGTGCTATATGCCTAAAATGTAAAGATTAGTTAGACATGGTACTTACCTTCAAGGGGTTTGGGTTCACATTCTAATGATAAAATTCACATGCAGCTAATTACAGAAGGAAAAAGTAAATGTTCTAGTCGTAGCTTGTTTATTTTAATATGTTGTTCATCTTTTCCTTGTTAATCTATGAGTTATTTATTTATTCTGAATATAATTGGAGTCCTTTGTTCCATGTAAGCATTGTGAATACCTTCTTCTAATCTGTGACTTGTCTTGTATATAAACAACGTTCTAACAGAGGAAGATTTCGCCTAGAAATATCAGAAAAGAATTCACTAATTGAACTGAACACCAAAATACATGCAGGATTTCATCAGGCAGAGAGTGGTAAGGGAATTTTAAGATGAGACGGTTCATAAGAATGAGTGATGGTACGGAGTTGAAAAAGTGTGAAGCTTAAGAAGTAGCACATCTGGAACCCAAGACACACGTGTCAAGTGAAGCACAATGGAGCTTTGGCGGCAGACGTTGCAGTGAGCCAAGATGGCACTACTGCCCTCCAGGCTGGGCAATAGAGCTGAGATTGCACCACTGTCCTCCAGGCTGGGCTCTTTGTTTGTTAAGGAATAAAGACTCAAGCCATGTACCCAGCAATGTCTCAAAAAAACCAGGGCGGTGGGGGGGTGGAAGTGATGGTTCACACCTGTAATCCCAGCACTTTGGGAGGCCAAGGCAGGTGGATCATGAGGTCAGCAGTTTGAGACCAGCCTGACCAACACGGTGAAACCCCATCTCTACTACAAATACAAAATTAGCTGGGCATGGTGGTGCAAGCCTGTAACCCTAGCTGCTTGGGAGGCTGAGGCAGGAGAATTGCTTGAACCTGGGAAGCAGAGGTTGCAGTGAGCAAAGATGGTGCAGTGCATTCCAGCCTGGGCAACAGAGTGAGACTGCCTCAAAAAGTGAGGAGGGCAGAATTAAAGTGAAATAATAAAGGGCATCCATTATGTGTCATGAAAAGAAAAAGAGGGAACCAGTGGAGATTTTTCTAAACATTCTTATGTAGAATCCTTTGATCTTAGTATAATGAATTTTGATATATAACCACCATTCCAATCAAGAAATGGAATATTTGAAATACTGTAAAAGGTACTTTCACCCCTTCTAAGTGAGGCCCTCCTCACCGTTAGAGATAACTATCAATTAGTTTTCCCAATCTTGAACTACATATAAACAACATTCTACAGTCTGCATTCTTTTGTATCTAACTTTTTTCCATCATAATAATATCTTTGCAATCCATCAATGTAGTGTGATTCGGTGGTTCATTCATTTTTACTGCTGTGTGTACTTTACTTGTATGAATATCTCACAGTATATTTACCATTTGTCTTAGCTAGCTTAGGCTCCTTAGATCAGCTTAGGTAGAACATACTACATAGAAATTTATTTTCTCACAGTTCTGGAGGCTGGAAAGTCCAAGAAAAAGGTGCCAGCAGGACTGGTGTCTGCTGAGCGCACTCTCCTTGGGTTACAGATGGCCAGCTTCTCACTGTGTCCTTACCTGGCCTTTCTTTAATGCCTGCCTCTTTCTCTTCCAACAAGGGACCAAATCCTATCATGAATGCTGCATCCTAATGACCTCTTCAAAAACTAATTAATTACCAAAGGCTAAATGGCCATATACTGTCATATTGTGGGTTAAGGCTTCAACATGAATTTTGAGAGGACACAATTCAGTTCATAACATCATTTTCCTCTTTCTGAAAATTTTGATTATTTCCAGTTTGGAGCTATTGTAAATAAAATTGTCATATCTTTGTATAAATCATTATGTAGACATGCACTCTCATATCTTATATGTACATATCTAAGAGTGGAATTCCTAGGTCATTACGTTTAGCTTTAGAAGATAATGCAAAAACAGTTTTCTCAAGTTGTAATAATCTTATTTCTCCCAGCAATGTATGATAATTTTAGTTGATCTGTGTCTGTCCTAGCATTTGGTATTGGCAGTCTTTTTAGTTTAGTCAAACTAGTACAGTATAGTGGTATTTCCTGTGTTTTAAATTTGTATTTCCCTGATGAGCAGTAATATTAAATACCTTTGCAAATGCTGATTGGCTATTTGGATATTCTCTTTTCTGAAGGGTCTGCTCAAGTCTTTGCTTATTTTTTTAACATGTTGTTCATCTTTTCCTTATTAACATATGAGTTATTTATTTATTCTGAATATAATTGGAGTTCTTTGTTCCATGTAAGCATTGTGAATACCTCCTTCTAATCTGTGACTTGTCTTTTCACTCTTCCTGTGGTATCTTATTAACATAAGTTCTTAATTTAAATGAAGCCAGATTACCAAATTTTTTTTGTTTTATAGTTAGTGCTTTACATGTTCTACTTAAGAAATTTTTGCCTATCTCAAGATCATGAACATATTTTCCTATAACATTTACTTTGTAAATTTTGTCTTATTCATATATTTAGGTCTATAATCCATCTCAAATTAATTTTTGTGTATGGTGTGAGATATGGATCAGAGATAGGGCTAAAGATTCATTTATTCTGTGTGGATATCCAATTGTTGTAGTATCATTTACTGTAAAGGCCATCATTTCCATATTGCAATGACGCACATCTTTCTCAAACCTAATTGGCCATATCTATGTGGGTTTACTTCTAGATTTTTAAATTCTGTTCCATTGAATCTTTTATTAGTTTTTTTTTTTCATTGCACCTATATATACTATCTTGATAGTAAATCTTGAAATACAGTAATGTAAATCTACCAAATGTGTTTGTGTTCTTCAAAATTGTCTTGTACTTTCTAAGATTTTTGCAATTCTGTGTAATTCTAAAATCAAATTGACAATTTTAACGTACAGAACACACACACAATAGAATTTCATTTGGAAATGTATTGAATCAATAGATCAGTTTGGGAAGAATTTAAATTTTAACAATATTGAGCCTTCCAATTCTTGAAAATGATGTGTCTCAGCATTTATTTAGGTCTTCTTTCATCTCTCAACAAAGTTTTACAATTTTCAGTGTAGAGAGCATATGCGTTTTTCATTAAATTTATTCTTAACTATTTAATTTTTTGATGCTATATGGAATTCATTTTACAATTTTTTCCATTGTTTCTTCCTAATAACCAAAATAACTGATTTTTGTATGTTTATCTTGCATCTAACAATTGTATTAGATTTATTTATTTCTATTATCTTGTTTGAAGATACTTTTGGATTTGAATTGTACAATCATGTGATTTAGTTTTTTCTGATTTTTTTCAACTACTCCAACACTTTATTCATTTATTTTTGTCTTACTGCAGTACCTATCATGGAAGGATTTTGAAGAGAAAAATGACCTGGCTGCATTAGTATTTTAAAAGATATTCTGGTAAAGGTGTGGAATATATACTGAAGGGAGAAGTTAAGTCTAGAGAAGGATTTCCCTTAAGAAACATATGTGGGAATCCACAGACAGATGTATATTCAAGAAACTTTTCAGAAATATAATTGACAGAGATGGCAATCAATTATAAAAACTAAGATCTCCAGCCAGGGTGCTTAGCCATTACATCGTGTAAGGGATATTAAAAAGAAAATGAACTAAATGTAGGTGAGAAACAGATGATACAGATGAACACATTTTGAAAATATTTGATATCCAACTTGGATCCTATTTCCATATCCTACAAAACTAAACCAATAATTATAACACCTACAGAGACTAGGTGTCTGCTCCACCTAGGGGAGGGAGGGCCGATAGCCCTGAGTAACCACAGTTTGAATTCTCAGACACAGCTAAGAAGTCTAAGTATGGAATCCAGTGAAAGCTGACCAGTGGCCTGTAGCAGTATAGTGGCTTGGTACTAAAAACTTTGTGCCCTAAATTTGGACAGGCTGTTTTACTAATTAGAACCATAAAATATGAAGGGATCCAGGTAGTGGAAGGCAAAAGCAAAGCTCAGAGGAAACCTCCAGACATTTTGTAGAAAGAGTAGAAGCCATGAACAAACCCTAGTCATGAATTAGCCAAAAGTTTTGAAGTAAAAGAAAGCTAAGAGGAAAAGAAAAGATCTAGAGATTAAAAAAAGACAAGTCACAAGAAGAATTTAAATGGAAATTCAACAAATATGAGGGGACTTCGAAAAATCTGTGGGAAAACGGAATTAAAAGGTAAAAATAAAATACAAACTTTATTTCTCAACATAACCTTTATCAAGTTCAAGACCCTTTGTAATCAATGATACCACCTGTTTAGTCCATTCCTAAAGAACTGAGGGTCCTGGGAATTTAATCATGTCAATGCAGTCTTTTTTGCATTATTAACTGAAAAAAAATGAGTGGCTTTTATAGATTTTTAAGGATTAGGAAACAAAAAGAAGTCAAAAGGGACGAAATCAGGACCGTGAGGTGGATGCCTAATAACTTTTCATTCTCACAAAATTGTTATGTTTGAGGAGAGGAATAAGCAGAAGCATTGTCATGGAGAAGAAGGACTTAGTGAAGATTTCCTGGATGTTTTTCAAATAAAGCTTTGGCCAACTTTCTCATAAAAAGCAGATATCATCCTTCTTTGTCCCTCCAGAAAGCCAACAGACAAAATGCCTTGAGCATCCCAAAGAACTCTTGCCATGACCTTTGCTCTTGACTGGTTCACTTTTGCTGTGACTGGACCACATCCACCTCTTGGTAGCCATCGGTCTGATTGTGCTTTGTCTTCAGAATTATACTGGTAAAGCTGTGTTTTATTTCCTGTTACAATTCTTTGAAGAAATGCTCAAGGACCTTGATGCTACTTGTTTAAAAATTTCATTGAAATTTTAGCCAATTGAGATATATACAGCATTGGCTATTGTTTCTGCTATTAATCATCAATCTTCTTTAAGTAGAGTATAAACAAGACAAATTTTTTCTTTGCAAGTTGATGTGGATGATCCGCTACTGCAGGCTTTGTCTTCAACATTGTCTCACCCCTTCTTAAAACGAATTATCTATTTGTAAACTGCTGATTTCTTGAGGGCATTGTCCTCATAAATTTTTCATAAAGCACCAGTGATTTCATGATTTGTGCACCCAAGTTTCACCATAAATTTGATGTTTGTTTTTGCTTTAATTTTACCAGAATTCATGTTGCTCTATTAGGGATTCTTTTCAAACTGACAACCTTCTTAGCGACTCAGACTAGATCCTGTTCATACATGTTATAACAAGTTAGTACAAGTTTATTTGGGTGCAAGAATTTTTGAAATCTATGCATAGTATTTTCAGAATACACATTTTCCATGAACTTTTTGAAGACCCCAGATATCTGAATATTTACCATGTTCCAGACATGTTTCTGGATTCTGCAGCTGAAGCAGTAAACACAACAGAAAAAAGAATACCTGCCCTCATGAAAAGACTTTATGTTAGTGTGAAAAGAACAATACAATAAATGAAAAAATATATAGCATATCAGAAGGGGTAAGCTCCACGGAGAAAAGTAAAGCAGGAAAGAGAAATCATGTGTGTTGCATGGAGATGACTATTTTAAAATGGGGTAAATGAAGGCATAACTAAAATGACAATATGTGCAAAGACATGAAGGAGGCAACAGAACCCATATGCTGCATGTATCTAAGAGAACAGTGTGCCAGGCCAGGAGGACAGGCCCAGGGCAGCCATGTAACAGTGTGCCTTGAAACAGGACGCCTTTTTCTAATTCTCACAAAGACAACCTTTAGGCTAGTGGAAGTTCTGGAAACAGCCACTACAAATGCTCTGCATTAGGACCACATTTGGCATGTTCAGGAAACACCAGAAAAGACAAGTAAGGCTGGGATGGATTAAGCCAGAAGAGTATAGGAGGAGAAAAGTCAGAAGCGATGGAGGCCATGAATATACACACCTCAGATCTCTATCTTCCAGGAGGTAATTGACTGATGGCCCCAGTTGCTACACTCCAAAATCCATCACTGTATTTATGCCAAGGCCACGATTCCCACAGGGTACCCCAGCCAATAACTGGGCGCAGCAGAAATACTAAGGCGAAATACTAAGGCAGGCCAATTCTTGAGCAATGTTGGACTTTGCTGATAGGTGACTTCAGCTACAGGACTCCCTGATGGCTGTGCACTGCCGTCTAAGAGGCTCCCACCCAACCCTGCTTCCTTTCTTCTTTCCTTCACCTGAAGACTGACCTGCATTGCAGTCTTGATGGCTCTCCCACCTTCATATGGCTCCCTTCCTGTTTTCCCTCACAGGTGTGTGGGAAAATGGACTATAAACTGATTGATCACTCCCAGATTCAGTGTCATTGGCTGGCTGATTTAATGTGTCACCAATTCCCTTGGTCTGCCCCATCAATTAATTAACCTATGACACTAGCCTCTGCCAGAGTCAAGTCCAAGTTCACGACCCTGTTTTGTACAATGTACATTTAAGTACCTGTTACTCACTTTAGGGATCCAGTCTCTTTAGCCAAGTCAGTGTCCAAGCTCCCTTCCTCCACTAACCTTTTCTAGTCCCCATTCACCGTGCATCCCATCACAACCAGACTCTATGGCTGGGCTTCCCATATGCAACACAAATTCGCTCCAGTTATGATGGCAACACTATAAACTTTCTTGTTCTTGTGGTCATAAGTTTAGTAGAAAATCCTCTCATAGTAGTCATAATTTCTATTTAAAATAGTAATCCCAGCTATTCAGGAGGCTGAGGCAGGAGAATCGCTTGAACCAGGAGGCAGAAGTTTCAGTAAGATGAGATCCTGCCACTGTACTTAGGTCTGGGCAACTGAGCAAGACTCCGTCTCAAAAAAATAAAAATAAAATAGTATTCCTGGAGGAGAAACTCACTTCCGCTAGAACAACTTACAAGAGATCAATGTTTATTGGAGGTCCCTCATGGCCTGTGAGTTTTCTTTGGGAAGTCGGTCAGCTCTCCTTTCATCAGGACAGCCACAAGATTGGCAGAATTATAATGACATTGTAGGTCTACATGAGTCAGACATAAATGAGCCATTTAATTTCATCTCTTGTAACTTTGGTCTTTCTCCATGTGCTCCAGCCACAGGGCATCCACTGTGCCTCTCCAATCAGGCTGCTCCTCTCACCTGGACAGTAAAATGGACAGAAAGTAATACCTCTTTAGGCATCTAATGTTGTGGTTTTATTTCCATTATTCTTCTACTCTAGTTTTTTTGTACACATGGAAAGAAATGAGAAGCTGCTATGTTCATAAAACCTCAGAAATTTCAGGCAAAGAAGATTTTGAATAAAATATGTCTACATATTTTTATATTTTTAAAAATTTAAACTAGCTCTCTTCTTTTTTCTTAATATAGTGGACATCTCCAAAGAAATTATAACAGAGACATAGCTTGAAAACAGAAGTCCCAGTGTGAACCAAGTCTAGAAAACAATGAGATGGAAGAATACTCAAGTTGGCTCGCCTTCGGTAAACAGCAAACTGTAATTTTGGAAAGGAGTAAAATATCTCACAGAAAAACCATTTAAAAATTTGTGATGACCCTTTCTCTACTAGAAAAGCTAACAAATTCACAAATATTTTAGTGTAAGCAAATTTGAAGCTTATAAACAAATGTCTCCCAATTTATAAAAGTTTTTAAAGTTGAAAAGAAAATTATCAGGCCACATAGAACTGGCCAAAATAAAAATGTATAGAAAGATTTGAAGAGAATCAGGAAACAAAAACAGCTGCAATTTTACCAGTCCGTATCATTAAAGCCCAACCCTGCTGCCCTTGTTAGTGATATTGTGGGTGGACACTGGGGTAGAAGACAAAGGTTCTTGTAAGTTCTTGGCATCATGGTAGGGTGGCCACGGAGAGTGAGAACTGTGCCGAGGAAAAACAGTTAGCCTTGTTCTTGGTGCTCTCCATTTGTAGAATGAAGATCATATGTTGAAACCTACAATGAGATGGATTTCACACAAATAAAAGTAATATTTTTAGATGTTCAGAGATTTCCAAAAAGAGTAAGCTTCCTGGTCCAGCAGTGGGATTTTCATCTTTGGTCTGTCAGAAGCCAAGCAACGATTATACTTCACAGATGGTTGTAAAAAAGCATTTCCCAAGCTTCGGTCATTTAAAGACTTATGAGTTTCTATTTATGTACCATGTCTTGATTTTTAAAATTAAAATGATGCCTTCTGTGCTTAAATACATTAATGTTGAAAGCAGTAATATCTTTCATATTAAAGGTCTATTGTCTTGATATTATCTTTTTTCCCCAAAATTCTTTAAAATGAGCACATAATGTAAAACATTCACCCATGATCCATCTAAAGTCACCGCATGTACCACCAGTGCTACACATTTCAACTTTAGGAAACCTATTATAAAAGACACTTAAGCATAGAGATGGGCCCTTAATATCCTTTTCCCTCTGAGATCTATGGTTCTAAATAATTGATAGTTGCTGAAGTGTGACTTTTTTCTTTAGTGCCGCTCAGCACAAAGGAATCCTTACAGTCAAATAGAAACTTCAGCAACAATAGACTTTTATCATTTCAAAGGTGCTTTCACTTTTATTATCTTATTTTACTTACTGAGCTCTGTACAGAAATAGTAGGGGCGAGAAAATACAAGCACATAAAGTTGCATTAAACCTAATATCATACAACTAGTTCATGGATAAACTAGCTCTACAGATTAACTCTTAGTCTGATGCTCCTTTTATTAAAATAAATTTATCTTTAGTGAAGAGAATTAACTAAACCATTTGCTGTTTTATACAGCCTTTGATAAAAATATTTTTCTTTATTTCCCCGAATAGGAAAACCATGACTCAATTCACAAAGAAATCTCTGAAAAAAAATGTTTTCTTGACTACTTCATCTTTATACATTCATATAAAAACAGAATAAATAGAAAATGTTATTTTACTTAAAACAATTATCATGGTAATAAAATTCAAATGTTTGAAGGAAGAATTTGGGTAATGTCACATTTTTTTGATATGATTGTTCTTGATGTTGTTTTGAATGACCTTCTGATAGTCCAATAAATCAGTAAAGGAACCTGTATTTTTTAAGGCCTCATATATGCTCAGCACTAGAATAGATTCTATAAAAGCTTAGATAAATGTATAAATCAATGTGTCAGCATCAAGGTTATAATCAAGCTAATAAAATGATTCTAATACAAATGGAAGAAATAGCAAACAGTTTATTTGATGGAAAAAACATACTTAAAAAAATACTATAATGGATCTTTTATACCTTTCAATAAGACTTATCCTCTCTGAGTTTTTTCATTTGTGAAATAAGAGGGCTAATTTTGTTCTCAATTTTTGAAATTCTAAGATCTGTGTCTTAGAGTGGATAAAATTAAATAAAATAAAAACATCACTAAAGAAACGGGTAAAATGCAAAAGAGATCAATTTGATAGTCATTAAATACATTTTGCAAAGCACTGCTTGAAGTGATATCAATATTTAAAATGTAATTCAACTATAAGGATAAGTTAAAGTTGTAGTGGATTAGTTAACAAATAATTCTTAAGCAGCTATTCATGCCAGGCACTGTTGTCGTAGCTGCTGGTGACTCAGTCAAGAGTGCCTGTCTATAATGGAGTTTATATTCTAGGATTGGGGTGGGAAGCACCAAAGACTAAACATTAGTTAAGGTATTGTTAAGTGCTACCAAGAAAGCAATGCACAGTAACTTGACAGAATCTAGCTACAGCAAGTGCAAAGGGAATTGCTATAGATTGTTGTTATAGAGCCCTTCTAATAAGGTGATTTCTGAGTAGAAACCTTCTCAAATGATTAGAAGAGGTCATGCAAAGATTTTTCAAAAAAAGAGTTTTAGAAGGAACAAGAGCAAAGGCCAAGTGTCTAAGCAAGGAGCAACTAAGTATCTCTTAAAATAAAATAGAGCAAAAGCTATAGGAATAGCCAAGAAGGTTGGAGGATGCTGAAGTAAAAATGGCGACAAAGCCTTGCGGTCCTTGTGGTCCTTGGCCATACTTTGGATTGTATTGATGGCGTGTAAGCAAGAATCAAGTCATTCCTGGGAGTTTTCATGGGATTTTGGGTGAACTACCTCTTAACAACCACAGCACCATCAGTGACTTCTGATTTCTTCTTGAAGTTCCTTCATCAAGACAAATTCATTTTTACTCTGGCTGGTCTCTTATTCCTTCTTTTGCTCATAGACATCGGTGCCTTCTTTCTGGTAGCCTCTTATTAGAATCTAAAATTATCTCATGCTGCTGTTTCACACTTAATGGTCTACAGGATGATCTCACACATTCTCTGGTCTGACAAATTTCAGGAGTGCAAATCTGAAGAGAGCTACCAGGTTCACCTTGGTTCCACAATCAAAGAAGTTAGACCATCCATCACTTGCCTTTTAGAATTTTTTTTTTCAAATCCAAACACTGACTGAATGTGGGGGTCAGGGTCTTATTAAAACCCTTTTCTTTTGACTTAAGATGAAAGAAGACTCACAGTATATCACATCTTCTCTTAATATCCTGTCCCATTTCTACCCGTTACTTTTTCTACCTTCTATGTGTGTGACAGGTTAAAAAGATCTAGTTTTTACTCATCATCTCTGAAAACACAGTGATATTCAAGCTTCCAAATCTTATTATCAGAATGTTACCTGCAAGAAACACAGAGGATATACTAATCAAGAATGCAGTCAGTAAAATACAGAATGTGAAAAACTGCAGGACGAACAACCCAGTCTGTTTTTCATGACAAGGGCAAAAAATAAGGAGGGGAAAAAAATCTATAAATTAAAAGAAACTGAAGAGACACACCAACGAAGTATGAGTCACAGACTTTGTTTAGATCCCAAGTCAAACATGCTATCTATTAAAAAGGTTATGAGACAATCAGGGAAACATGAACACTGGCTAGATATACGATGATATTAAGGAAATATAGTTAAACTTTTCACAGGAATAACAGTATTTTGGCTATGTTTAACATTGAAATTTTCTTATCTTTTAGTAACACATGCTAAGATATTTTTAGATGAGATGATATGATGTCTGGAATTTGCTTTAAAACAATCCACTAGTGGAGGGAGAGGCATAGAGATGAAATAAGACTGGCTATATGTTGAAGCCCAGTGATGGATACAAAGGGATTCATTCCACTATTCAACAGACTTCTATAAGTACTTGAAATTTTCCATGAAAATGAAAAAGAAAACGCTGCTTCATGGCCTCACAGCTCTCTTTGAATTGTGGCATCGATTGTCTTGATGCCTCCATTGAAATACCTATTTAAGATTTTCCATATGATGTGTTACATGTGCCTACACAGTCAATTCGTGGGCTGCCTCGCAGGCTGCTCTCTTCTACCATACCGTATTGCTTCTCCTTGGAAACTCACTTTCAACAACTGCTCCACTTTCTCCTCGATGCATCAAACAGTGTTGGACAGTCATACCGTAATGGAAGTAGCATGATATGAAAAGGAGCTCCCTGGATTTTTGGTCTATAAGTCACTTTCTTCTACTATAGCAATTCTGAAATTGAACAAGTTCTGTCATGAAGGTCTGTGTAAGAGACAGCTTTGGTTCTTTTTTTTTTTTTTTTTAGAAAAAGAGAGAAAAGG
>PVKP010040931.1:0-19119 GCA_004027715.1 Plecturocebus donacophilus
TTTTTTTTTTTTTGAGATGGAGTCTCACTTGATGCCCAGGCTGGAGTGCAATGGCATGACCTCAATTCACTGTAACCTCTGCCTCCTGGTTTCACGCGATTCTCCTGCCTCAGCCTCCCCAGTAGCTGGGATTACAGGCGTCTGCCACCACTTGTATTTGTAGTAGAGGTAGGGTTTCACCATGTTGGTCAGGCTGGTCTCAAACTCTTGACCTCAGGTGATCCACCGGCATCAGCCTCCCAAAGTGCTGGGATTACAGGCATGTGCCACCTCACCTGATCACATTTTGTATTAATGATATTATATTCCTCTGTGTCTCTTCTCTAGCTTCTTTGGAACATCTCAGGGCCTTTCGAGTTCCAGCTAATCTTCTTGTTTTTTTTTTAAATGCCTCAAGTGAGGAATACTCTTCTTGTTTTATGTGGGCTCTAATACCTCTGGAATAATTCAGAACATACTTAATCTTTCTTCTATAATAGCCCTTCCTATATGTGAAACCTTGATCTCTTTCCCAGTCTTAAAACTCTCGAGCAACTTCATCCTTCCCTCACCAACATGCAGATTTCCCTCTGCTTAAACCTTGATGTTTAAGTTCCCTTTCATAGTGCAGTATTCAGAAGGGAATACACTGTAGCCAGCTTGGTATAGGTTAAAACTATCACTTTCCCTGTTCAAAAGACTTTATCAGTATGACCTGAGGTCAGGGGATTTTCTTAGCTCTGAGGTACTGTTGACTTAGTGAGTCATAATTATGCAAAGTTGCATCCTTTCCCTACATAGGTTTTTGCATATATATATATATATATATATTTTTTTTTTTAGAGGGGGAATCAAAGGCTAAACTTTATAATTATCTTTGTTCAGTTTCATTGAGATAATTTTGGTGCCTCATAACAACTTTTCAAGCTCAGAAGAATCGCAGAAGCATTTCTCAGTCTCAGGCTTCCTGGGGCAAGGCAGATACTCCTTGGGGGTTACAACAGCAGCACAGTACTGATGTTTCACCAAGTGGTGTTCTCTTTCAAGTAGCCCCCCTGGAAGGCTGTAATATATACTTACTCAACCAATTAAGGCATAGTTCATGATGTGTCTTTATGTGTTCTTCACTACCTTCATATATCATTGCTTGTGCCTTTTTGTGTTCGTGCCTTTTTTTTTGCTTCATGCCTTTATGTGTTCTTCACTACCTCCATATATCATTGCTCTGCCTTGAAAAGCATGTTCTACAGCTGACCAATTATCGCTTAGTTTTTGCTCATGTTAACAATTTGTATGCCTGGAAATGTAATTTTCCCTAAACATTTATGTTCATTATGGTGTTTATTCCTCAGTTTTTGGACCAGACAATAAATGTTAAAACAGTTGATTTTATAACAGATATAGAAACTGTCAAGCTGTTTATTTATTTCCTTTTTTTTTTTTGAGATGGAGTTTCCCTTGTCACCCAGGCTGGAGTGCGATGGCATGATACCAGCTCATTGCAACCTCTGCCTCCTGGGTTCAAGCAATTCTCATGCCTCAGCCTCCCAAGTAGCTGGAATTACAGGAATTCACTACCATGCCCAGCTAATTTTTGTATTTTTAGTAGAGACAGGGTTTGGTCATGTTGGCCAGGCATAAGCCACTGTGCCCATTTGTCAAGCTGTTTTAAACATTTTAATTAAGATTTAATTTAGGCTGGGCACAGTGGCTCACGCCTGTAATCCCAGCACTTTGGGAGGCTGAGGCTAGTGGATCACCTGAGGTCAGTAGTTCAAGACCAGCGTGGCCAACCTGGTGAAACCTTGTCTCTACTAAAAATACAAAAATTAGCTGGGTGTGGTGATGGGCACCTGTAATCCTAGCTACTCAGGAGGCTGAGGCAGGAGAATCACTTGAACCTGGGAGGCAGAGGTTGCAGTGAGCCGAGATCATGCTGTTACACACCAGCCTGAGCAACAGAGCGAGACTCTGTCTCAAAAAAAAAAAAAAAAAAGATTCAGTGTGGTAATTGATACTGGTGTGTGTGTGTGTGTGTGTGTGTGTGTGTGTGTGTGTGTGTTTAAAAAAAAATTATAGTGGCCAGACACAGTGGCTCATGCCTGTAATCCCAGCATTTTGGGAGGCTTAGGTGGGAGGATCACTTGAGGTAAAGAGTTCAAGTCCAGCCTGTTCAACATGATGAAACCCCATATATACCAAAAATACAAAAAAAAAAAAAAAATTATCAGGGTGTGATGATGCATGTCTGTGGTTTTAGCTACTTGGGAGTCTGAGACAGGAGATTCACTTGAACCCAGGAGGCGGAGGTTGCAGTGAGCTGAGATGGCACCACTGCACTCCAGCCTGGGCAACGGAGCAAGACTCCATCCCTCCCCCCTCAAAAAAAATTACAGTATTGTGAAACGAGACTGTCTTAGACCTTTAAATACAGGCCCATTTAATTTATGATTGAGCTAACTGAATGCTGTTACAACTTTCTATTAAAGTCCCTAAGTTCCCACGTGTCCTCCTTGTTCACAGACAGAGCCACAGCTGCAGCTTTTCAGCAGAGAAGAGGATGCATGTTAAATATAGCCTGACCTGCTGCTGTGGTGAAAACTGACACTGCCACTTGCAGGCTTTGTGCAGTAACATGCTGATCCTGAATGTAGGGCATTTGGTAATTCAGCAGTAAACAAGGACTCTAGTCATGACCTCAGCTGCTTCAGTCCTGTATGTAAATGACAAGCAGAAGTGCCTGCTTTCAAAAAGCAGGTGCTTTTTAAAATCAAGGGAATGATAAACACAACATTCAGGTGGTTACTTGGATGTGGGAAGCAGGAAACTGATATGGAGGAGCAACAGAGAGGTTAATAAGTGTCAGTGTTCTCTTGCACCTGTTGGTTAGTGGTTTCACTGGTGTTTGTATTATTAAAATAAATAAAACAAGGCTGTGCACAGTGGTTCATGCCTATAATCCTAGATCATGAAGTCAGGAGTTCGGGACCAGCCTGGCCAATATGGTGAAACCCCGTCTCTACTAAAAATACAAAAATTAACCAGGTGTGGTGGCACACGCCTGTAGTCCCAACTACTCAGGAGGCTGAGGCAGGAGAATTGCTTGAACCTGGGAGGTGGAGGTTGTAGTGAGCCAGAATCACGCCACTGCACTCCAGCCTGGGTGACAGAGTGAGACTCTGTCTCAAAAAAAAATAATAATAATAGTAAATAAAACAAAAAGCCATGCTTAGCCAGTGGTGAAAGTGTATCATCTATATGGTATAATCACTTATGGGCACTTGGGTGGCAGGAGGTAGAAAACACTGAACTTTGTCTTTTAACTGGGACACTGGGTAACTCACGAATCCTCTTTTGGGAAGCATACATTTACTACATAGACTCAAACATATTTAGGATGAATGATTCCAGAGGCCGAAAGGTCTTGTAAATAATGCCCATGTAGGCTTTAAATCATGGCTTATGCAGGATGGACCACGATAGGGATTCAAGACCTTAGACATAAGCATCCTGGGACATACAATAAGAAAAATTGAGTTTTAGGCCTAAGGAAGAAAGCAACAAGCATTTGAGAAGATCTTTTATTTTTTATATCAAATGTATCTATGTATCTCCATGGACATAAATAAGTTGTACCCTTTTTTATGAATGTATTGTTTCTACCATTTGAACAAAAATTTTATTTTAATCAACCTACATTAAGATTTATATGTGGCCAGGCACTATGGCTCATGCCTGTAATCCCAGCACTTTGGGAGGCCAAGGCAGGTAGATCGATTGAGCTCAGGAGTTTGAGACCAGCCTGGGCAACATGGTTAAACCCTGTCTCTATAAAAAGAAAATACAAAAATTAGGCCAGGTGTGGTGATTTATGCCAATAGTCCCAGCTACTCAGGAGGCAGAGGTGGGAGGATCGCTGGAGCCTGGAAGGCAGAGGTTGAAATTAGCAAAGATCATGCCACTGTACTGCAGCCTGGGAGACAGAGTGAGACCCTGTGTAAAAATAAGTAAAATGCAATAAAATAATAGAACTTATGTATAAGCTAGGAAAAGTCCAAGAGCGGCTACCCTAAAGCAACATATCAGAAGTCTTCAAAATAAGTTCCCCTCAAAAAGTATATTTAAAAATAGTTAATGGCCAGGCATGGTGGTTTATGCCTGTAATCCCAGCACTTTGGGAGGCTGAGATGGGAGGATCATTTGAGATCAGGAGTTTGAGACCAGCCTGGCTAACATGGTGAAAACTTGTCTCTACTAGAAATAGTAAAAATTGGGCCAGGTGCAGTGGCTCACACCTGCAATCCCAGCACATTAGGAATGTGAGGCGGGCAGATCACATGAGGCCAGGAGTTCAAGACCAGCCTGGCCAACATGGTGAAACCCTATCTCTATTAAAAATACAAAAATTAGCTGGGTGGTCACACACCCCTGTAATCTCAGCTACTTGGGAGGCTGAGACAGGAGAATCACTTGAACGTGGTAGGCAGAGGCTGCAGTGAGTCAAGATGGTGCCACTGTACTCCAGCCTGGGTGACAGAGCAAGACTCTGTCTGGAAAAAAAAAAAGTAAAAATTAGCCAGGCATGGTGGCAAATGCCTGTAACAGCTAGTCAGGAGGCTGAAGCAGGAGAGTCACTTGAACCTGGGAGGCAGAGGTTGCAGTGAGCTGAGATCACACCACTGCACTCCAGCCTGGGTGACAGAGTGAGACTGTCTTAAAAATACAAAAAAGGTTAGTGAATTACGGTTACTTTCTCTTCTTTCTTTCTTTTTTTTTCTTCTTTCTTTTTCACCTGACCTTGTGATCTACCTGCCTCAGCCTCCCAAAGTGCTGGGATTACAGGCTTGAGCCACCATAACCGGTTGTTTCTTAATAAACTCAAATTTTTTTGAACACTGTGCTAGGCACTTTGCTAGTAGCTCATTAATTCTTCCCAACAATCTGTGAAACGTGAACTATTAGTCTTAACTTTTTGTATAGATGTGACTCAGAGACCTTAAGCACATCCCAGTTTCATATGGCCACAAATATTGGGCAGGCATTGGAATCCAGGTCTGTCTGAAATGTAGATTTTCTCACATGTGTTTTTGTTAGTGTCTTCTAAAATAGCTATAATTAATTACTTATATAATCTTGCCTCTATAAAGACAATAGCATTGTAACTTTTTAATGTGCTATCATGTGTAAGATAGCAAAGCCTGTCTTAAAGATGTATTCTATTTTAAAATTCATATGATTTTTTCAAGTTCCTTCCAAGATGGATTATTCACAGGAACAAAAAAATGTTTAATGAGAGATAAATTGTTTAATTTTAGGTTCAGCAGTTAACCAAGCTTTTGTGGTTTGGTGCAGTTTTCTGCCTTGGCATTACAAGGTTACTTCTTGCCAACAATCATAGCTTTTGATGGACTTAGATAAATGTACTCAAACAGCTTTTCTCTGAAGATACCTGGCTTTTTTTTCTTTTTTTTAAAGATGTTTCTAAAACCTACAGTTAGCCTCTCTATCTGGGCAGGAGAAAAAGTGTGAAAGTCTAATTTTTGCTGGAAGATAGTATAGGGTTGAGAGTGATGGTTACAAGCATTTTAACTTTACATCTACAAGAATGTGGTATAGAAAAAAAAAAAGAATGTGGTACAGATTAAGTCCCTGATAATCATGTTGTATATTTAAAAACATCTATAGATGATTTTATATAGAATGGGAATTTTAACATATTATTTGTGTTTATTTCTTGTTGGGGGTGCACAGAGACAGGATTTTGCTCTGTTGATCAGGCTGGAGTGCAGTGGCATCATCATGGTTTACTGCAGCCTCAACCTCCCAGGCTCTAGAGATTCTCCCACTTCAGCCTCCCAAGTAGCGGGTACTACAGGTGCCTGCCACCATGTCCAGATAATTTTTAATTTTTTTATAAAGGCAGGGTCTCACTACATTGCCCAGGTTGGTCTCAGCCTCCCAAAGTGCCAGGATTACACGTGAGCCACCATGCCTGGCCTGTGTTTCTTAATACAATCATTTTTTGAACAGGTAGTACATTTACATGGTTCAAAATGTTAAAGTTCCAACATTATACATAGTTAAAAATCTGTCTTCTAGGTAGGTACTTCATTGTCCTCTGTAGGGAGAATTGGAGTTACCAGTTTCTTGGCTGTCACTCCAGAGCTATTCCATGCATTTATAAACAGTTGCATATATTTTTTCCTTATTTTTACTAGCATATTATGTATACTAGTTTACACTTTGCATTTCCTATGATATAGAATCTTGAGAGATTATTCTATACTGTAACATAAAAGATCTTCCTTGAAAGATACTCTTTTTTTTTTTTTTTTTTTTTGAGATGGAGTGTTGCTCTGTTGCCCAGGCTGGAGTGCAGTGCCCTGATCTTGGTGCACTGCAAGCTCCACCTCATAGGTTCAAGCAGGTCTCCTGCCTCAGCCTCCCAAGTAGCTGGGATTGCAGGCACGGGCCACCACTCCTGGCTAATTTTTGTATTTTTAGTAGAGGCAGGGTTTCACAATGTTGGCCAAACTGGTCTCAAACTCCTGACCTCAGGTGATCCGCCTGCTTTGGCCTCTCAAAGTTCTGGGATTACAGGCATGAGCCACTGCGCTGGACCGAAAGATAATCTTAAAATAGAACATTCCATTAAAAAAAAGTATGAAATACTTATTTGAATATTCATACCACTATCTTTTGTTTTTTTTTTACTCTGCCACCCAGGCTGGAGTACAGTGGCACCATCTCAGCTCACTGCAGCCTCCGCCTCCCAAATCTATGATCTCTGTTCATTTTTTTTGTTTTTGAGATGGAGTTTCGCTCTTGTTGCCCAGGCTGGAGTGCAATGGCACAATCTTGGCTCACCGCAACCTCCACCTCCCAGGTTCAAGCAATTCTCCTGCCTTAGCCTCCCGAGTAGCTGGGATTACAGGTGTGCACCACCACGCCCAGGTAATTTTGTATTTTCAGTAGAGACGGGGTTTCTCCATGTTGGTCGGGCTGGTCTTAAACTCCTGACCTCAGGTGATCCACCCACCTTGGCCCCTCAAAGTGCTGGGATTACAGGCGTGAGCCACACACGCCTGGCCTGCTCCTTCTTTTACTGATTTATAGAAGCCCTTTGTTAGGTTCGTTAGCTCATTGAGGTGAGTTAAATGTACTCAGATTTATAAATTTTAAAAGAGGCATTTATGAAAGTCCTCCAGGTCTTGCTTTGAGTTAATGGTTAGAGCTGTGAAAACCTAATTCAGTAATTTAACACAATGTTCTCCCATGAGAAAATCCAAAGTTTAAAATGTAAAATTTACCACTTTAAT
The DNA here is from genome assembly GCA_004027715.1 of Plecturocebus donacophilus. Taxonomy (NCBI): domain Eukaryota; kingdom Metazoa; phylum Chordata; class Mammalia; order Primates; family Pitheciidae; genus Plecturocebus; species Plecturocebus donacophilus. The sequence goes on from PVKP010040931.1 coordinate 7,299, forward strand.
CATTTTGAGTGTATATTAAGTGGCATTAAATACATTCACAATATTGTATAACCACCACCACTATTTCCAGAACTTTTTTATCACCCAAACATTACAACTCTATAACCATGAAGTAATAACTACTCATTTCCTTCCCAACCTCCCAGGCCCTGGAGGCCTACTCTGCTTTTTGTCTCCATGAATTTCCCTACTCTAGATACCTCATATAAATGGGATTATGCAATATTTTTCCTTTTTTGTCTGGCTTATTTCACTTAGCATAATGTTTTCAAGGTTCATCCATATTGTAAGCCTATGGAGAAATAATCTTGGAATATTTTTATGTGGAATATTATTACATATAACATTGCATATAGAGGAATAATATTCAATTGTGTGTATATACCACATTTTGTTTATCCATTTCATCTATCAAAAAATAATTTGGGGCCGGACACAGCGGCTAATGTCTCTAATCCCAGCACGTTGGGAAGCCGAGGTAGGTGGATTGCCTGAGCCCAGGAGTTTAGGACCAGCCTGGGCAACAAGGTGAGACCCATGTCTATTAAAAAATTTAAAAATTAGCAGGTTGTGATGGTGTGTGCCTATAGTCCCAGCTACTCAGCAGGCTGAGATGAGAGGATCACTTGAGCCTAGGGGATGGAGGTTTCAGTAAGCTGAGATTGCACCATGTACTCCAGCCTAGGCGACAGAGTGAGACCCTGTCTCAAAAAAATAGTCCATGAACACATACATATTTAAAAAGAAAAAAAGAAAAAAAACCTTCCTGTTAACAGTAAAAATCTAGACTAGCAAAAAAAAAAGAAAAAGATGGGCCAGCCTTGGTGGCTAACACCTGTAATCCCAGTACTTTGGGAGGCCAAGGTGGGTGGATCACCTGAGATCAGGAGTTCAAGACCAGCCTGACCAACATGGTGAAACCCTGTCTCTATAAGAAATACAAAAATTAGCTGGGCATGGTGGCAGGAGCTTATAATCTCAGCTACTCAGGAGGCTGAGGTAGGAGAATTGCTTGAACGTGGGAGTCAGAGGTTGCAGTGAGCTGAAATCGTGCCACTGCACTCCAGCCTGGCAACAGAGCAAGGCTCCTTAAGCCATTATGCCCAGCCCTATTTTCTAGTCTATCCAAATCCTTTATTCATATATATTTTTTGAAACAGAGTCTTGTTCTGTCACCCAAGCTGGAGTGTAGTGGCATGATCTTGGCTCACTGCAGCCTCCACCTCCTGAGTTCAAGTGATTCTTCTGCCTCAGCATCCCAAGTAACTAGGATTATAGGTGTGTACCACCATACCTGGCTAATTCTTTGTATTTTTATTAGAGCTGGGGTTTCGTCATGTTGACCAGGCTGGTCTTGAGCTCCTGACCTCAGGTGATCTGCCTGCCTAAGCCTCCCAAATTGCTGAGATTACAGGCATGAGCCACCACACTGGACTAGTTTTAAATATAGAAATCTTAAGCCTTTTTGGTTAATTCCTAAGTATTTTATTCTTTTTGATGCTACTTTGAATAGAATTGTTTTCTTTTTTTCGAGACAGGGTCTTGCTCTGTTGCCCAGGCTGGAGTGCCCACTGTGTCAGACAAAATTGTTTTCTTAAGGTTAGGTGTGGTGGCTCACACTTGTATAATCCCAGCACTTTGGGAGGCTGAAGCAGGCAGATCACCTGAGGTCAGGAGTTCAAGACCAGCCTGACCAACATGGGCCAGCCTAGCCATCATGGGGCTTGTCTTTACTAAAAATTCAAAAATTAGCTGGGTGTGCTGGCATATTCCTGTAATCCCAGCTATTTGGGGGGCTGAGGCAGGAGAATCACTTGAACCTGGGAGGCAGAGGTTGTTGTGGACGAGATCACGCCACTGCACTCCAGCCTGAGACTCTGTCTCAAAAACAAATGAACCAGAAAAAACCCGCAAAAAAAGAATTGTTTTCATAAGGGTTTTTTGGACCATTCTTTCCAAGTATATAGAAGTACAAATGAATATTTTGTGTTGATTCTGTATTCTGCAACTTTGATGGCTTTGTTAGTGCTTTTTTGTTTGTGTGGATTCTTGAGAGTTTCATATTTATAAGATCATGCCATTTCTGAACGGAGATAATTTTATGTTTTCCTTTTTAGTTTGGATGGCCTTAGTTTTTTTTTTTTTTTCTAGCTAATTTCTTTCTTTTTTTTTTTTCTAGGCTAGAACTTCTAGTAGTAGGCTGGTAGAAGTGGTCAAAGTGTGGGCATCTTTGCTTTGTTCCTGATCTTAGGGGAAAAGCTTTTGTTTTTTTGTTGATAATGATATGAGCTAAGGGTTTTTCATATGTGCCCTTTTTCATATTGAAGAAATTCCTTCTAAGTGAATGTTATCATCTTGAAAGAGCATTGAATTTTGATAAATTGGTTGGGTGCACTGGCTCATGCCTGTATTACCAGCACTTTGGGAGGCTGAGGTGGGCACAGAAGGTGCTAGAACCCAGGAGGTGGAAGCTGCAGTGAGCTGTGATTGGGGTGCCACTGCACTTCACCCAGGGTAACAGAGTGAGACTCTGTCTCAAAGAAAAAGAAAGAGAGTTCTTTCCCTGCCACTGTCGAGTTGAGTGGAGGCGGAGGCTTGGGTGCATTCAAGATGTGGCTTCACCTGTAAACCACCATGATGGCCAAGGAAGGCATTGCTGCTGGAGGTGTAGTGGATGTTAATACTGCTTTACAAGAGGTGCTGAAGAGTGCCCTCACCCATTATGGCCTAGCATGTGGAATTCGCAAAGCTGCTGAAGCGCCAAGCCCATCTTTGTGTGTTTGCATTCAATTGTGATGAGCCTATGTCAAGTTGGTAGAGGTCCTTTCTGCTGAACACCAAATCAACCTAATTCAGGTTGATGACAACAAGAAATTAGGGGTAATGATTAGGTCTCTATAAAATTGACAAAGAAAGAGGGGAAACCCTGTAAAGTGGTTAGTTGTAGTTGTGTTGTAGTTGAAGAGTACTTCAAACGCAAGAAATGAACAAATTAAACTCTGGCTCACCCCCCTCCCCAACACACACACACACACACACACACACACACACACTCTCTCTCTCTCGCTCTCTCTCACTCACTCACTCACTCACTCACTCTGGGCACAATGGCTCCTTCCTGTAGTCCCAGCACTTTAGGAAGTCTAGGTGGACAGATCAGTTGAGCGCAAGAGTTCAAGACCAGCCTGGGCAACATGGCAACATGATGAAATCCCATCTCTATTAAAAATACAAAAAATTAGCCAGGTGCTATGATTCCAGATACTTAGGAAGCTGAGGTGGGAGGGTTGCTTGATCCTGGGAGGTGGAGGCTGCAGTGAGCCATTATTGTGCCACTGCATGCCAGCCTTGGTGACAGAGTGAGACCTTGTCTCAAAAAAAAAAAAAGAATTTTGATAAATGGTTTTCTGCATCTATCAAGATGATTATATGATTTTTACATTTTTTTAAATTTTTGTAGAGGCAGAGTCTTACCATGTTGCCCAAGCTGGTCAGGAATATGTTTTTTAAATTTTCTTTTGTTTAATTAGTTTGGTATATTACATTAATTGACTTTCATTTGTTGAATCATCCTTGCATTCTGGGAATAAAACTCACTTGGTCTTAATGTATGATCCTTTTAATATGCGGCTGAATTCAGTTAGTGTTTTGTTGATTTTTACATATATATTCATAAAGAATATTCTGTATTTTTCTTTTTTTGAGACAGAGTCTTGCTTTGTCTCCCAGGCTAGAGTGTAGTAGTGCGATTTCGGCACACTGCCAAGTTCCACCTCCCCAGCTATTCTGCCTCAGCCTCCCGAATAGCTGAGACTACAGGCACACGCCATTATGCCTGGCTAATTTTTTTTGTATTTTTAGTAGAGACAGGATTTCACCATCTTGGCCAGGATGGTCTCGAACTCCTGACCCTGTGATCCTCCCACCTTGGCCTCCCAAATTGCTGGGATTACAGATGTGAGCTACCTCGCCTGGCCTTTTGTTTTCTTACAGTATCTTTTTCTGGCTTTGGTGTCAGAGTAAATTCTGGCCTTATAATGAGTTAGGAAGCGTTTCCTCTTCTTTAAACTTTTGTAAGAAACTCTTTTTTTTTTTTTGGAGACAGAGTCTTGCTCTGTTGCCAGGCTGGAGTGCAGTGGCAAGATCTTGGCTCACTGCAACCTCCGCCTCCTGGGTTCAAGTGATTGTCCTGCCTCAGCCTCACAAGTATCTGGGATTACAGGCATGTGCCACCACGCCCACCTAATTTTTGTATTTTTAGTAGAGAGAGGGTTTCACCATCTTGGCCAAGATGGTCTCGATCTCCTGACCTCGTGATCCACCCACCTTAGCCTCCCAAAGTGCTGGGATTACAGGGGTGAGCTACCATGCCTGGCTGAAACTTTTCTTCTGTAAATATTTGGTCAAAGTTTTTGTCATCAGGAGAGGTGAATGAGGTATATTTTGGAGCTAACAAAAGTGCTTCAAGGAACTAGAAAGATTTCTGGAGCACTCCAACTTTCTGTAAAGCACAATCTGAAAGTACCACTGAGTCTATCAACTCACAGAAGCTCTCATAGTGTTTCTTGGCCTCTTGCTTTGTTCTGGGCTGCTTTCTTATTATTTTTATGCTGCTCTACCTGGAATCACATATTCTATACCTTCAAGTCTGTTTTGGAGGATTCAATTGTGGAGATTGGGAAACCTCAAAAAAAGAATATTTTGATATTATATTTTCAGTCTTTAAAATACTTTGTATGCACTGTAATATTTAAATCACCTCTGAAAACTAGGTGAGTGATCTCAAATTAATAAGCTTAAGGCAGAAAAATTTTGCTTAAGCAAATGATTTCTGGATTTTGTTTTGTTTTGACCCCTTTAGTGAGGGTGCCTTTTGTACAGATTGGCCCTTCCTTTTTCTCCTTTTATCTGCTTACAAAGAGAATATTAGTTTGTGTTCACAGAGACTACATACAGATTTTTCCCTTCCAAGAAGGTTAGGCCCTTTTGCTTGAAGTTGTTCAACAAAGGCCAAAAATAATTCCTTATAGGCAAAAAGATGAGAGTTTGCCTATTCCATTACTGTGTTTTAGACTCTTGGGACATCTGAATGCTTTAGCCAGTACCGCAAAATTGACCATTGGTGACTCTTTTGTGCAGTGACTTTCAAACATTTTTGACAGCTTCCTAGAATAAAAAATAAGGTTTATATTGTGACTTCATACACAAAAAATATATACATATACAACTAATGTTAAAGTCTCACAAACCAATTCTTAACTTTTATTAAAGGGAATGCAGCCTGCTATCTTCTGTTCTATTTCTTTCTCTTTTTTAAAATACTGGTTTCAAATTGCTAAATTTATTTCATAAATTTCTAATGCGTGTGAACTTTAGTTTAAAAAATACTCCTTTATTATTCAATCAGCAGAAAAATATTAAAAACTAAAAAAAACACTCCAGCCAAGTGCAGTGGTGCACCCCTGTAATCTTAGCACTTGGGGAGTCTGAGGTGGGCATATCACCTGAGGCCAGGAGTTAAAGGCCACCCTGGTGAAACCCTGTTTCTACTAAAAATACAAAAACTAGCCAGGTGCTGAGGCAGGCACCTATAGTCCCAGTTAATAGGGAGACTGATGCGGGAGAATCACTTGAACCTGGGAGATGGAGGTTGCAGTGATCAGAGATGATGCCACCTTACTCCAGAGTGAGACTCCATCTCAAAAAAAAAAAAAAATACTCCTCCATGACTCCCAAATTTGGCTGTATATATAGTTTTCTTGGCTGCTACTCTTAGAGTTTGATTTTGTGGTTTTAGTTTATATTTTTATAAAGCATTCAGGAATTTATATTTTTATCAGTTACCCAGATAATTCTGATGTAGCCTTAGCCAAGTATTTGGGAACTACTAATAGATCTAATGTTAATAAAAACTAGTTTATTTAAAGCTGAATTTATCCCTTAAAACTGCTGAAAACTATAATTGTAACTCTTAAAGTTATTGCCCTTCGAGTTTTTTTTTTTTTTTCCAGAGAGAGAAACAGAAGAAGGAGAGACAAACAGCTAACTCTCACGCTTAGTGAGAGAATCCAGAAAGATGGAATCCAGGAGAGAAAAGCAGCTTCCACACTGAGTGGAAGGAAATTGAGAGAGAGATGGAATTTAGGAGGGGAAGACAGGCTTCCATGAGAGAGTGTGGAAGGGGACCCCAGAGGGGAAATCCAGGAGGGGAAAGAGAGCTCCCACTATGTGGGAGGGGATTCCAGAGAGCTGAAAATATCTGCCCTTCAAGTTTTTAAAAAATCATCTAGTACCTAAGCTATCTGAACTCCAGTATTTATATTATCTAATAAAATGTGGAGAGCCATTTTATGCAGTGATTGACAAAAGACAAATTCCTTTTGATTGTAGAAAAAAAAAAAAAGGCTGGGCACTGTAGTAGATTAAGTTCACCCTCTGGTTTGTTCCATTCAGTAGTGATGTTGTCTTCTTTGACACAGACCAGTTTATATCTGACTTGGAACACCAGCCATCAGGTTCAGCAGAGAAATGGCCTAACCACAGTGTGCTCTCGTGTCCAGCTCCTTTCTGGAAAATCTAGAGGGTGAGTGTTGATTGAAATGTGTCATTGTTTTTGTGCCCAAGTCTGGTATTTGCATGCAGTGGCTGGATTTGCATGTGCTGCAGAGGAGGGGGTATGCACGGGCACTTTCTGGTAGGCCACTCATTATCTTTGGAACTACACTTTGACTAAAAGACTCTGCTTTTTAAATTTAACCACATTCAGGCTCTTACACTTGTGCTTATGATATTATTCTTGAATGAAGGGCAAGTGTTTACTTAGATTTATTAGACCAAAGCAGAAAGAGGTTCCATATCTATGAATTCTGTGGTTTGGGTGCTGATCAGCTATATAAGCCTACTCATTCCTGGTCAAGTACTCTTAAGTTTTGATATGAATGAAATCAGGAAATTTTGTCCGTTTTTCAGAGGCAACCCAGAATATTTATCCCTAGCCTGGCCTGTAGGCCCACTTCCTCTGAAGCTCTCCTTAGAAGAAAGCTGTAGGCTGGGCACAGTGGCTCACGCCTATAATCCCAGCACTTTGGGAAGCTGTAGGTGAGTGGATCATGAGGTCAAGAGTTCAAGACCAGCCTGATCAATATGGTGAAACCCCGTCTCTACTAAAAATATAATTAGCTGGGTGTGGTGGTGTGCACCTGTAGTCCCATCTACTCAGGAGCCTGAGGCAGGAGAATCACTTGAACCCTGGAGGCTGAGATTGCAGTGAGCCGAGATTGCCCTACTGCACTCCAGCCTGGGTGACAGAGTGAGACTCCGTCTCAAAAAAATAAATAAATAAAAATAAAAAAAGAAGAAAGCTGTAGTACTAGAGCCAGTGTCTGTGTCTAGGCTTAGGCTTTTAAACTTAGCAGCCAATGAGGAATGAAGCTTTTCTTTGTTGTCATGTTGGCTCCTTTCTTCAAATACTCTCAAAGCCACTTAAGAAAATATGTGATACCAGGTCAGGAGTTTGCAAAATTAGCTGGGGACAGTGGTGCGCACCTGTAATCCCAGCTACTTGGGAGGCTGAGGCCTGAGAATTGTTTGAATCTAGGAAGCGGAGGTTGCAGTGAGCTGAGATTGCGTACTGCACTCTAGCCTGGGTGACAGAGCAAGACTCTGTCTCAAAAAAATATATATATGTGACAGAAATTATAAATATTACAGATTATAATTTCCTAAATGCCATTTGAATTTTATTTTAAAATTAATTTGCATTTGGAAAGGGACTTGGAAATTATGTTCTCTACTCAAACATTTATATTTAGGATTCTGCAGCCTTCCGATGACCTATTAGACAAGATATCAAAACCCTGGCTTCTCCCAGAAGCTAGGCCTACCCTGATCTCACATCATTCTTGTCCAGCCATGAGAGGAGTGATGACTTAATTCCTTCATTGAATGTATATAAAATTCTCAGGAGAGTTATAACCAGAGGATTTAAAATAATTTCCTCATATTAAGGGTGAGAAAATCAATTGCAGAAGAATTTAAAGCTGAATTTATCCCTTAAAACCACTGAGTTAAATCACCCAAGTCACATTACAGCCAAAACAAGGCTACAGCTTACTTATTCCAGTGTTTAGCCCAGTGTGCTTCCCATTTGTGAAGCAGCAAGTTGGTCACTAATAATCTTGGTAAGAAGAAGTATTTCTGTGGAGTGAAGGGATCAATGGATGACTGAGTGAATAAGAGCTGAGAACATAGAAACAGCAATGTAGACAACTTCTTTATGATGTTAAGCCATGAAAGAAAGAATTAGATATAGAGGGGAATGTGGGGTCCAGTGTTTTTATTTGCTTGCTTGCTTGCTTGCTTGCTTGCTTTTTTGAGAGAGAGATTTACACATGTTAAATGCTACTGAGAACGATTTGGGGAAATGAGTTGGTAGAGACAAAGAAGTGAAAAAATTGATTCAGCAAGCTGTTGAAGAGGATCCAGAGCACAGGTAGTAGAATGGATCCTGTGGATTTTTGGCTCTGGAACTCAGGTTTGGCCCTTACAGATAGTAGATTTGGGAGTCAACAGTGGACAAGATTATTCAGAGGAAAATGTACAAAATGAGAAAACAAAATAGAGATAAGGGATTCTTCTGATAATTTTGAAATGCTTCTGAGTCCCCCATCTTAAGCCAAATTGAGAGAAGTGTTTGTTTTTTCACATTTCAGCCTTTGGTGATAGAAAAGAGTACATACTGATAGTTGAATATACTTTCAAGTACCTGTGCACTGTTTACTTAGCTGGAGATTTAATGTTTGTCTTTGTAGAATGTTTTCAGTTAAAAACATTCCTAGAGGAAATATTGTTATGACACTGGTTATAGCATCACACATAGAAGAGGTTTCCTTTTTTTTTTATTTGAAACGGAGTCTCGCTCTGTCACCCAGGCTGGAGTGCATTGACATGATCTTGGCCCACTGCAACCTCTGCCTCCCAGGTTCAAGCAGTTCTTGTGCCTCAGCCTCCCAAGTAGCTGGGATTACAGGCGCCCGCCACCATGCCCAGCTAATTTGTGTTTTTAGTAGAGACGGGGTTTTACCATGTTGGCCAGGCTGGTTTTGAACTCGTGACCACAAGTGATTTACCCGCCTCGCCTCCCAAAGTGCTAGGATTATAAGCATGAGACACTGTGACCCAAGAAGAGGTTTCTTAAAAAAGAAGGAGTCTCAAAAGGACTGATTTTCCCCCTGAATCCACTGGGTGGGGAAAAAAGGTATAGTAAGTTTCTTTTACTAGTATTAGAGCTAATGTTAAAAATAAATCTCTGATCTATTGCTGGTGAAATTATTTACATTAAAAAAAAGTGAAGGATATCTTCAAATCATTGTGTATGTATTTTCTGTCTGTCCAATGGTAGGAAGCTGTCTAGAGTTCGGGGTGAAATTTAGGATAACTTAGTTAAAAATCTATCAGTCTACCCCATTGTATGAGGTTAAAAAAAAGAAAAAATAACAATTAGGCTAAGATGTAGTAGCTTAAGCCTGTAATCCCAGCAATTTGGGTGGCTGAGGCAGGTGGATTGCTTGAACCCAGGAGTTCGAGACTAGCCTGGGCAACATGGTGAAACCCCATTTTGACAAAAAGTACAAAATTGAGTGTGGTGGCTCACACCTGTAGTTCCAGCTACTCGGGAGGTTGAGGCAGGAGGATCTCTCGAGCATGTTAGGTAGGTTGCAGTGAGCCAAGATCATGTCACTGCACTCCAGCCCAGGCAACAGAGCAAGACTCTGTCTAAAAAACAATTAAAAATTAAAAATAAAATAAAAATCTGGCATAAAAGAGCTCAAGCTTGTTTTCTTGCTTACAATACTTAAATATTCTGTGTTATAATTACGGTGGTAAGTTTTATTTTTGTTAATAGTATTAGCTAAGTTAGTATAATGGAGATCCCAAAGAAATTTCCAAATAGGAAATTTCTCTCACACCTCATGATAACTCAGAGATCAAGATTCCTTTCATTTTGTTCTTCCTCTTTCTCCTTAGGTTTTGTCAAAGCTAGAAACCTCTTAGTCGTGACTGAGTCTTAGCCCGAGGAAGGGATGGGAAAAGGGGAGGAAGAAAGAAGCCAAGCAAGTGATGAGGAAGACACATACATCACTTTTGGTCACATTTCACTGAAGAGAATGAATTACATGGGCCGTACCTAGCTACAATGGGGAAGCCAGGAAACATACTCTGTAGCTGGGTGTCAATGTGACTAACTAAACCTCAATTACTGCAGAAGAATGAATTAAGATAATTAGAAGCCTACCATAGATACCTTCTAAATTTTCAGTATCTTATTTCTGTCTTTAGCTTGAAAAGGCAAATTGATATGTCTCGGTTTTTCTCTTTTTTTGGTTTTATTTGAAGACAGGGTCTTGTACTGTTGCCTAGGCTAGAGTACAGTGGTGTGCGATCATAGCTCACTGCAGCCTGGAATTCCTGAGCTCAAGTGATCCTCCTGCTTCAACCTCCCAAAGTGCTGTGATTACAGGTGTGAGCCACCACACCTGGCCAAATTAATCAGATTTTGATAAATCCAAATTAATTTCTCAACTCATACCATATAATAGGTGAATTCAGGCCAGGCATAGTGGCTCATGCCTGTAATCCCAGTAATTTGGAAGGCCAAGGTAGACAGATGACTTGAGTTCAGGAGTTTGAGACCAGCCTGAACAACATAGCAAAACCCTGTCTATACAAAAACTTTAAGAAAAAATTAGCCAGGTGTGGTGCTGCTCAGGTTGCATGTTGCAGTGAGCTGAGATTGTGCACTGTACTCCACCCTGGGCGACAGAACAAGACCCTCTCAAAAAAAAAAAAAAAAAAGATGAATTCAGTATTTCCCATATTTAGTTTAGATGGTGCTTCTGTAACAATTGCACACATATAAGCTTCATTTTTTAAAAATAAGATTTTGCTTTTATTTTATAAAAAAATCTCGGCTGGGCATGGTGACTCATGCTTGTAAAGCCAGCAGTTTAGGAGGCCAAGGTGGGAGGATCAGTTGAGGCCAGAAGTTTGAGACCAGCCTGGGCAACATTATAAAACCCTGTGTCTGTCCTCCCAAAAAATAAATTAGCTGGGCATGGTGGCACATACCTGTAGTCCCAGCTACTTGGGGCAGGGCGATGAAGTGGGAAGATCACTTGAGCCCAGGAGTTCAAGGCTATAGTGAGCTGTGATCACACCACTGCACTCCAGCCAGGATGGCAGACTAAGATGCTCTCTCCTAATATAATAATAATAAAATAACACTGTCATAAAATTATTTACCCAGAGAAGGAATGACTTTAATCTTCAGGTTCAGGAAAAGAAAGAAAAGATGAACATGACCAAACTTTGGTGAATGGGTGAATGCTCACTGCAGCTTCAAGAGGAAATAATGTATAAATGGAGTCTAATACCCAAAAATCCTTTACAAAATTGCAAATTAGAAAGGCCTGTTGGGCTTTTGTATATGTGGCAACGTGTGTCTACTTTCTTCAAAGAAGCAGCACCTTGGGCTACCCTGCCCCTCGCTATCTGATTGTGAGGTTCCATACTATATACTTGTCAGTTCTAACTTTAAATTCTTAAGCATGGGAAATAGCTCTGAATAAGAGGCCTGTTGATACTCAAGCACCTAATTCTTGTGTGTATAAATAGTATTCCAGTGGACTGCCAGTTTGAACATTTCTTTTTTTTTTTTTAGAATAGAAAGAATGAAAGAGAGAGAGCAAAAGAACGAAAAAAAGAAAAAGAGGAAGAGATTTTAGAAAAAGAAAAGGAGAAAGAAAGAAACAGCAAAAGAAAG
>PVKP010040932.1:0-19115 GCA_004027715.1 Plecturocebus donacophilus
AAGGGGGGGGGGGGGGAGTGGCGGGGAGATAGCATGGGGAGAAATGCCAGATATAGGTGAAGGGGAGGAAGGCAACAATTTACACTGCCACGTGTGTACCTATGCAACAATATTGTATGTTCTTCACATGTACCCCAAAACCTAAAATGCAATAAAAAAAATGCAGACTTTCGAGGATAATGGAATTCTGACCTCCTAACATTCTAGAATTCAGATACGCTAGTATTCTAGAATTCTGATATCCTAAGGTGCTAAAATTGAGAACCTCCATGGATTCTAGAATTCTGACATTCTAGCATTCTAGAATGCAGATATTCTAGAATTCTAAAATTCTGATATCCTAAGGTTCTAGAATTGAGAACCTCCAAGTATTCTAGAATTCTGACATCATAACATACTAGTAAGCAGATATTGTACGATTTTATAATTCTCATATCCTAAGATTCTAGAATGGATAACCATCAAAAATTCTTGAATTCTGACACCCTAACATTCTAGAATTCAGATACGCTAGGATTCTAGAATTCTGATAACCTAAGATTCTAGAATTGGGGACCTTCGAGGATTCTAGCATTCTGACATCCTAACATTCTAGAATTCCGATATGCTAGGATCCTAAAATTCTGATATCCTAAGATTCTAGAATTGAGAACCTCGAAGGATTCTGAAATTCGGACATACCAACATTCTAGAATTGAGATATTCTGGGATTCTGGAATTCTGATATCCTAAGATTCTAGAAATGAGAGCCTCCCAGGATTCTAGAATTCTGACCTCCTAACATTCTAGATTTCAAACATGTGAGATTCCTAGAACTCTGATATTCGGAGATACTAGAATTGAGAACCTCCAAGGATTCTAGAATTCTGATATCCTAACATTCTAGAATTCATATATGCTAGGATTCTAGAATTCTGATAACCTAACATTCTATAATTGGGGACCTTTGAGGATTCTAGAATTTTCACATCCTATCACTTTAGAATTCAGATATGCTAGTATTATAGAATTCTGATATTGTAAGATGCTAGAATAGAGAACCTCCAGGGATTCTAGAATTCTGACATCCTAGCATTCTAGAATTCAGATGTTCTGGAATTCTGATATCCTAAGATACTAGAATTGAGAACCACCAAGAATTCTAGAATTCTGATATCCTAACATTCTAGATTTTAGACATGGGAGATTCCTAGAATTCTGATATCCTAAGATCCTAGAATTGAGAAACTCCAAGGAATCTAGAATTCTGACATCCTAACATTCTAGAATTAAGATATGCTAGGATTCTAGAATTCTGATAAATTAAGATGCTAGAATTGGGGACCTTGGAGGATTCTAGAATTCTGATATCCTATCATTCTGGAATTCATATATGCAAGGATCCTAGAATTCTGATAACCTTAGATTCTAGAATTGGGGACCATCGAGGATAATGGAATTTTGACCTAATAACATACTAGAATGCAGATACGCTAGTACCCTTGAATTCTGATATCCTAAGATGCTACAATTGAGAACCTCCAGGGATTCTAGAATTCTGACATGCTAGCATTCTAGAGTGCAGATATTCTAGAATTCTAGAATTCTGATATTCTAAGTTTCTAGAATTGAGAACCTCCAAGGATTCTAGAATTCGGATATCCTAACATACCAGTAAGCAGATATTCTACGATTATACAATTCTGATATCCTAAGATTCTAGAATGGATAACCATCAAGGATTCTAGAATTCTGACATCCTAACATTCTAGAATTCATATATGCTAGGATCCTACAATTCTTGTATCCTAAGATTCTAGAATTGAGAAAATCGAAGGATTCTGAAATTCAGACATACCAATATTCTAGAATTCAGATATTGTAGGATTCTGGAATTCCGATATCCTAAGATTTTAGAATTGAGAGACCCCCAGGATTCTAGAATTCTGACATCTTAGCATTCTAGATTTCAGACACGCAAGATTCCTAGAATTCTGATATCCCAAGATTCTAGAATTCAGAACCTCCAAGGATTCAAGAATACTGACATCCTATCATTCTGGAATTCAGATATGCTACGATCCTAGAATTCTGATAACCTAAGATTCTAGAATTGGGGTCCTACGAGGATAAGGAAATTCTGACCTCCAAACATTCTAGAATTCAGATATGCTAGTACTCTAGAATTCTGATATCGTAAGATGCTAAAATAGAGAATCTCCAGGGATTCTAGAATTCTAACATCCTAGCATTCTAGAATTCTGATATCCTAAGATTCTAGAATTGAGAACCTCAAAATATTCTAGAATTCTGACATCCTAACATACAAGTAAGCACATATTCTACGATTATAGCATTCTGATATCCTACGATTCTAAAATGGATAACCATCAAATATTCTAGAATTCTATCATCTTAACATTATAGAATTCAGATACGCTAGGATCCTAGAATTCTGATAACTAAGATTCTAGAATTGGGGACCTTCGAGGGCTCTAGAATTCTGACACCCTAACATTCTAGAATTCAGATATACTAGGATCCTAGAATTCTGTTATTCTAAGATTCTAGAATTGAGAACCTGAAAGGATTCTGAAATTGGGACATACCAACATTCTAGAATTCAGATATTCTAGGATTCAGGAATTCTGATATCCTAAGATTCTAGAATTCAGAGCCTCCCAGGATTCCAGAATTCTGACATCTTAACATTCTAGATTTCAGACATGCGAGATTCCTAGAATTCTGGTATCCTAAGATCCTAGAATTGAGAAGTTCCAAGGATTCTAGAATTCTGACATCCTAATATTCTAGAATTCAAATATGCTAGGGTTCTAGAATTCTGATAACCTAAGATTCTAGAATTGAGGACCTTTGAGAATTCTAGAATTCTGACCTCCTATCATTCTAGAATTCAGATATGCTACGATCCTAGAATTCTGATAACCTAAGATTCTAGAATTGAGGACTTTCCAGGATAATGGAATACTGACCTCCTAATATTTCAGAATTCAGATATGCTAGTATTGTAGAATTCTGATATCCTACGATGGTACAATTGAGAACCTCCCTGGATTCTAGAATTCTGACATCCTAGCATTCTAGAATTCAGATATTATAGAATACTAGAATTCTGATATCGTAAGATTCTAGAATTGAGAACCTCCAAGGACTCTAGAATTCTGACATCCTATCATGCTAGTAAGCACATATTCTACGATTATACAGTTCTGATATCCAAGATTAAAGAATGGATAACCATCAAGGTTTCTAGAATTCTGATATCCTAACATTCTGGAATTCAGATACGTTAGGATTCTAAAATCCTTATAACCTAAGATTCAAGAATTGGGGACGTTCGAGGATTCTAGAATTCTTACATCCTAACATTCTAGAATTCAGATATCCTAGGATGCTAGAATTCTGATATCCTAAGATTCTAGAATTGAGGACCTCGAAGGATTCTGAAATTTGGACATACCAACATTCTAGAATTCAAATATTCTAGAATTCTGGAATTCTGATATCCTAAGATTCTAGAATTGAGAGCTTCCCAGAATTCTAGAATTCGGACATCCTAACATTCTAGATTTCAGACATGCGAGATTTCTAGAATTCTGATATCCTAAGATCCTAGAATTGAGAACCTCCAAGAATTCTAAAATTCTGACATCCTAACATTCTAGAATTCAGATATGCTAGGATTCTAGAATTCTGATAACCTAAGATTCCAGAATTGGGGTCCTTTGAGGACTCTAGAATTCTGACATCCTATTATTCTAGAATTCAGCTATGCTAGGTTACTAGAATTCTGATAACTTAAGATTCTACAATTGGGGACCATCGAGGAAATTGGAATTCTGACCTCCTAACATTCTAGAATTCAGATATTCTAGGATTCTCGAATTCTGATATCCTAAGATTCTAGAATTGGGAACCACCAAGGATTCTAGAATTCTGACATATTATCACTCTAGAATGCAGATATGTTAGGATTCTAGAATTCTGATAACCTAAGATTCTAGAATTGGGGACCTTCGAGGATAATGGAATTCTGATCTCCTAACATTCCGGAATTCAGATATGCTAGGATTCTAGAATTCTGATATCCTAAGATGCTACAATTGAGAATATCCAGGGATTCTAGAATTCTGACATCCCAACATTCTAGATTTCAGACATGCGAGATTCCTAGAATGCTGATATCCTAAGATCCAAAAATTGAGAACCTCCAGGGATTGGATTTATATTAGGATCCTAGAATTCTGATAACCTAAGATTCTAGAATTGGGAACATTCGAGGATAATGGAATTCTCACATGCTATCATTCTATAATTCACATATGCTAGTATTCTAGAATTCTGATATCCTAAGATGCTACAATTGAGAACCTCCAGGGATTCTAGAATTCTGACATCCTAGCATTCTAGAATGCGGATATTCTAGAATTCTAGAATTCTGACATCCTAAGATTCTAGAATTGAGAACCTCCACGGATTCTAGAATTCTGATATCCTAACATTCTAGAATTGAGATATGCTAGGATTCCAGAATTCTGATAACCTAAGATTCTAGAATTGGGGACCTTTGAGGATTCTAGAATTTTGACACCCTATCATTCTAGAATTCAGATATGCTAGTATCCTAGAATTCTTATATCGTAAGATTGTAGAATAGAGAACCTCCTGGAATTCTAGAATTCTGACATCCTAGCATTCTAGAATTCACATATTTTAGAATTCTGATATCCTAAAATTCTCGATTTGAGAACCTCAATGGATTCTAGAATTCCGACATCCTAACATATTAGTAAGCAGATATTCTACGATTAGAGAATTCTGATATCCTATGATTCTAGAATGGATAACCATCAGGGATTCTAGAATTCTGACATCCTAATATTCTAGAATTCAGGTACGCTAGAATTCCAGGATTCTGATAACCTAAGATTCTAGAATTGTTGACCTTTGAGGATTCTAGAATTCTCACATCCTAACATTCTACAATTCAAGTATGCTAAGATCCTAGAATTCTGATATCCTAAGATTCTAGAATTGAGAACCTCGAAGGATTCTGAAATTCAGACATACCAACATTCTAGAATTCACATATTCTAGGACTCTGGAATTCTGATATCCTAAGATTCTAGAATTGAGAGTCTCCCAGGATTCTGGAATTCTGACATTCTAACCTTCTAGATTTCCGACATGCAAGATTCCTAGAATTCTGATATCCTAAGATCCTAGAATTGACAACCTCCAAGGATTCTAGAATTCTGACATCTTAGCATTCTAGAATTCAAATATGCTAGGATTCTAGAATTCTGATAACCTAAGATTCTAGAATTGGGGACAATTGAGGATTCTAAAATTCTGACATCCTATCATTCTAGAATTCAGATATGCTATGATCCTAGAATTCTGATAGCCTAAGATTCTAGAATTGGGGATCTTGGAGGATAAGAAAATTCTGACCTCCTAATATTTGAGAATTCAGACATGCTAGTATTCTAGAATTCTGATATCCTAAGATGCTACAATTGAGACCCTCCAGGGATTCTAGAATTCTGACATCCTAGCATTCTAGAATGCAGATATTCTACAATTCTAGAATTTTGATATCCTAAGATTCTAGAATTGAGAACCTCCAGGGTTTCTAGAATTCTGACATCCTAACATACTAGTAAGCAGATATTCTACGATTATACAATTCTGATATCCTAAGATTCTTGAATGGATAACCTTCAAGGATTCTAGAATTCTGACATTCTAACATTCTAGAATTCAGATACGCTAGGATTCTATAATTCTGACAACCTAAGATTCTACAATTGGGGACCATCGAGGATGCAAGAATTCTGACATCCTAACATTCTAGAATTCTGATATGCTAGGATCCTAGAATTCTGATATCCTAAGATTCTAGAATTGAGAACCTAGAAGGATTCTGAAATTCGGACATTCCAACATTCTAGAATTCAGATATCCTAGGATTCTGGAATTCTGATATTCTAAGATTCTAGAACTTAGAGTCTTTCAGGATTCTAGAATTCTGACATCCTAACATTCTAGATTTCAGACATGTGAGATTCCTAGAATTTTGATATCCTAAGATTCTAGAATTGAGGAGCTCCAAGGATTCTAGAATTCTGACATCCTAATATTCTAGAATTCAGACATGCTAGGATTCTAGAATTCTGATAACCTAGAATTCTAGAATTGCTGACCTTTGAGCATTCTAGAATACTGAAATCCTATCATAACAGAATTCAAATATGCTAGTATTCTAGAATTCTCATATTGTAAGATGCTAGAATAGAGAAAATCCATGGATTCTAGAATTCAGATATTCTAGAATTCTGATATCCTAAAATTCTAGAATTGGGAACTTGCAAGGATTCTAGAATTCTGATGACGTAAGATTCTAGAATTGGGGACCTTTAAGGATTCTAGAATTCTGACATCCTATCATTCTAGAATTCAGATATGCTAGTGTACTAGAATTCGTATATCATAAGATGCTAGAATAAAGAACCTCCAGGGATTCTAGAATTCTGACATCCTAGCATTCCAGAATGCAGATATCCTAGAATTCTGATATCCTAAGATTCTAGAATTGAGAACCTCAAAGGATTTTAGAATTCTGACATCCTAATATACTAGTAAGCAGATATTCAACGATTATAGAATTCTGATATCCTACGATTTTAGAATGGATAACCATCAAGAATTCTAGAATTATGAAATCCTAATATTCTAGAATTCAGATAAGCTAGGATTCTAGAATTCTGATAACTTAAGGTTCTAGAATTGGGGACCTTCGAGGATTCTAGAATTCTGACATCCTAACCTTCTAGAATTCAGATATGCTAGGATCCTAGAATTCTCAAATCCTTAGATTCTAGAATTGAAAACCTCGAAGGATTCTGAAATTCAGACATACCAACATTCTAGAATTCAGATATTCTAGGATTCTGGAATTCTGATATCCTAATATTCTAGAATTGAGAACCTCCCAGGATTCTAGAATTCTGACATCCTAACATTCTAGATATTATACATGCGAGATTCCTAGAATTCTGATATCCTAAGATCCTAGAATTGAAAACCTCCAAGGATTCCAGAATTCTGACATCCTAACATTCTAGAATTCAGATATGCTAGGATTCTAGAATTCTGATAACCTAAGATTCTAGAATTGGGGACCTTCGAGGATAATGGAATTTTGACCTCCTAACATTCTAGAATTCTGATATGCTAGTATTCTAGAATTCTAATATCCTAAGATGCTACAGTTGAGAACCACCAGGGACTCTAGAATTCTGACATCCTAGCATTCTAAAATTCAGAGATTCTATAATTCTAGAATTCTGATATCCTAAGATTCTAGACTTGAGAACCTCCGTGGATTCAAGAATTCTGACATCCTAACATACCAGTAAGCAGATATTCTACAATTATAGAATTCCAATATCCTAAGATTCTAGAATGGATAACCATCAAGGATTCTAGAATTCTGACATTCTAGCATTCTTGAATTTACATACGCTAGGATTCTAGAATTCTAATAACCTAAGATTCTAGAATTGGGGACCTTGGAGGATTCTAGAATTCTGACATCCTAACATTCGAGAATTCAGATATGCTAGGATCCTAGAATTCTGATATCCTAAGATTCTAGAATTGAGAACCTCGAAGGATTCTGAAATTCGGACATACCAACATTCTAGAATTCAGATATTCTAGGATTCTCGAATTCTGATATCCTAAGATTCTAGAATTGAGAGCTTCCCAGGATTCAAGAATTCTGACATCCTAACATTCTAGATTTCAGACATGTGAGATTCCCAGATTTCTGATATCCTAAGATCCTAGAATTGAGAACTTCCAAGGATTCTAGAATTCTGACATCCTAACATTCTAGAATTCAGATATGCTAAGATTATAGAATTTCATTAAGCTACGATTCAAGAATTGTGGACCTTCGAGGATTCTAGAATTCTGACCTCCTAATATTCTAGAACTCAGATATGCTAAGATTCTAGAATTCTGATATCGTAAGATGCTAGAATTGAGAACCTCCAAGGATTCTAAAATTCAGAAATAGCAACATTCTAGAATTCAGATATTCTAGGAATTGGAATCTAGAATTCTGATATACTATTATTCTGGAACGGAGAACCTACAAGGATTCTAGAATTCTGACAACCTAGCATTCTAGATTTCAGACATGCTAGAATTCTAGTATTCTGATATCCTAAGATTCTAGAATTGAGAACCTACAAGGATTCTAGAATTCTGACATACTAACATTCTAAAATACAGACCTTCTTTGATTGTAGAATTCTTATAACCTAAGTATCTAGAATTCAGTTTTCCAGGTATTCTATAATACAGACATCCTGACCTGCTTGACTTCACACATGCTACAATTCTAGAATTCTGATATCCTTTCATTCTAGAATTAAGAATGTCCTAGGATTCTGGAATTCACACATTGTAATATTTGGCATTTCAGACATGCTAGATTTCTAGAATTCTGATATCCTAAGATCCTAAAATTGAGAAACTGCAGGGATTCAAGAATTCTGACATCCTACAATTCTAGAATTCAGATAGTCTAGGATTCTAAAATTCTGATAACCTAAGATTCTAGAATTGGGGACCTTCGAGGATCCTAGAATTCTGACATCCTAACATTCTAGAATTGAGAACCTCGTAGGATTCTGAAATTCGGACATACCAACATTCTAGAATTCAGATCTTGTAGGATTCTGGAATTCTGATATCCTAAGATTCTAGAATTGAGAGCCTCCCCGGATTCTAGAATTCTGACTTCCTAACATTCTAGATTTCAGACATGTGAGACTCCTAGAATTCTGATATCCTAATATTCTAGAATTGAGAACCTCCAAGGATTCTAGAATTCTGACATCTTAACATTCTAGAATTCAGATATGCTAGAATGCTAGAATTCTGGTAACCTAAGATTCTAGAATTGGGGAGCTTTGAGGATTCTAGAATTCTGACATCCTATCATTTTAGATTGCAGATATGCTAGTATACTGGAATTCTGATATCCTAAGATGCTACAATTGAGACCCTCCAAGGATTCCAGAGTTCTGACATCCTACCATTCTAGAATTCAGATCTGCAAGGATTCTAGAATTCTGATATCCTAAGATTTTAGAATTGAGAACCAACAAGGATTATAGAATTCTGACATCCAACTATACTAGTATTCACATACTCTAGGGAATTCTGATATCCAAAGATTCTAGAATTCAGAAATTCCAAGGATTTTAGAATTCTCGCATTCTACCATTCTAGATTTCAGACATATTAGAAATCTAGTCTTCTGATATCTAAGATTCTAGAATTGAGAACCTCCAAGGATTTTAGAATTCTGACTTCCTAACATTCTAGAATTCAGACATCCTTTGATTGTAGAATTCTTATAACTTAAGTATCTAGAATTCAATTTTCCAGGTATTCTAAAATATAGACATCCTGACGTTCTTGACTTCACACATGCTACGATTCTTGAATTCTGATATACTATGATTCTAAAATTGAGAACCTCCTAGCATTCTAGAATTCTGACATCCTAACATTCTAGATTTCAGATACGCTAGGATTCCAAAATTTTGATGTCCTAACATTCTAGATTCCAGACATGCTTTGACTGTAGAATTCTTACAACTTAAGTATCTAGAATTCAGTTTTCCAGGTGTTCTAGAATACAGATATTCTTCCATTCTTGACCTCATGCATGCTAGATTTGTAGAATTCTGATATCCTAACATTCTTGAATTAACATATTTTAGGACTCTAGGATTCTGAAATCCTAAGATTCTAGAATTGAGAATCTCCAAGGATTCTAGTATTCTGACATCCTAACATTCTAGATTTCAGACATGCTAGAATTCAAGTAAGTCTGATATCATAAGATTCTGGAATTGAGAACCTCGCAGGATTCTAGATTTCTGACATCCTAACATTATAGATATCAGACATGCTAGAATTCTAGAATTCTGATATCCTAAGATTCTAGAATTGAGAACCTCGAGGATTCTAAAATTCTGATATCCTAGCGTTTTAGAATAGAGATATGCAAGGATTCTGCAATTCTGATATTCTAAGATTCTAGAATTGAGAGCCTCCGAGGACTGTACAATTCTGACATCCTAACATTCTAGATTTCAGACATGCTAGAATTCTAGAATTCTGATTACCGAAGATTCTATACTTGAGAACCTACAAGGATTCTAGAATTCTGACCTTCTAAAATTCTCCATTTCACACATGCTAGATTTTTAGAATTCTAATTTCCAAAGATTCTACAATTGAGAGACTCCAAGGATTCTAGAATTCCGAAATCCTGACATTCTAGAATTCAGATATTCTAGGATTATAGTATTCTGATATCCTAAGATTCTAGAATTGAGAACCTGCAAGGATTCTAGAATTCTGCCATCCTAACATTCTATATTTCAGACATGCTACAATTCTAGTTTTCTGATAGCCTCAGATTCTAGAATTGAGAACCTCCAAGGATTCTAGAATTCTGACATCCTAACATTCTAGAAAGCAGACATCCTTTGATTGTAGGATTCTGATAACTTAAGTATCTAGAATTCAGTTTTCTAGGTATTCTAGAATGCAGACATCCTGACATTTTTAATTCAGACATGCTACGATTCTCAAATTCTGATATCCTTAGATTCTAGTATTCAGAACCTTCAAGGACTCTAGAATTCTGATATCCTCATATTATAGATTTCAGACATGTTAGAATTCTATAATTTTGATATCCTAAGATTATAGAAATGACAACCTCCAAGGATTCTAGAATTCTCACATCCTAATATTCTAAAATTTAGATTGGCTAGGATTCCAGAATTCTGATATCCTACGATTGTAGAATTGAGAATCTCCAAGGATTCTAGAATTCTGACAGCCTAACATTCTAGAATTCAAATATTCTAGGATTCTAGTATTCTGATATTCTATGATTCTAGAATTGGGGACCTCTGAGGATTCTAGGATTCTCACATTCTAACATTCTAGAATTCAGATATGCTAGGATTCTAGAATTTTTATATCCTAATATTCTAGGATTGAGAATCTCCAAAAAATCTAGAATTATGACATCTTAATATTCTAGAATTCAGATATTCTAGGATTCTAGAATTCTGATATCCTAAGATTCTAAAATTGAGAACCTCAAAGTATTCTAGAATTCTGGCATTCTAATATTATACATTTCAGACATGCTAGAATTCCAGAATTCTTATAACTTAAGATTCTAGAAATGAGAATCACCAAGAATTCTGGAATTCTGACATCCTAACATTCTGGATTTCACACATGCTAGAATTCTATGATTTTGAGAATCTAAAATTCTAGAATTCAGAACTTCCAAGGATTCTGGAATTCTGACCTCCTAACATTCTACCTTTCAGACAGGATAGATTTCTAGGATTCTAACATCCTAAGATTCCAGAATTGACAAACTCCAAGGATTCTAGAATACTGACATCCTACAATTCTAGAATTCAGATCTGCGAGGATTCTAGAATTCTGATATCCTAAGATTTTAGAATTGAGAACCAACAAGGATTATAGAATTCTGACATCAAAACATTCTAGAATTGTGATATTCTAGGATTCTAGAATTCTGATATCCATAGATTCTAGAATTGAGAAATTCCAATGACTCTAGAATTCTGACATCCTACCATTCTAGGTTTCAGACACAATACAATTCTTGTATTCTGATATTCTAAGATTCTAGAATTGAGAACCTCCAAGGATTCTAGAATTCTGACATCCTGACATTCTAGAATTCAGACATCATTTGATTGTAGAATTCTTATAACTTACCTATCTAGAGTTCAGTTTTCCAGGTATTCTAAAATACAGACATCCTGACATTCTTGACTTCACACATGCTACGATTCTAGAATTCTGATATCCTTTGATTCTAGAATTGACAACCTCCTAGGATTCTAGAATTCTGACATTCTAACATTCTAGATTGCAGATATGCTAGGATTCTAGAATTCTGACATCCTAACATTCTGGATATCAGACATGCTTTGATTGTAGAATTCTTACAACTTAAGTATCTAGAATTCAGTTTTCCAGTTATTCTAGAATACAGACATCTTTCCATTCTTGACTTCATGCATGCTACAGTTGTACAATTCTGACATCATAACATTCTTGAATTAATATATTCTAGGACTCTAGGATTCTGATATCCTAAGATTCTAGAATTGAGAATCTCCAAGGATTCTAGTATTCTGACATCCTAACATTCTAGATTTCAGACATGCTAGAATTCAAGTATGTCTCATATCCTAAGATTCTGGAATTGAGAACCTCGCAGGATTCTAGATTTCTGACATCCTAACATTATAGATTTCAGACATGCTAGAATTCTAGAATTCTGATACCTTAAGATTTTAGAAATGAAAACCTCAAAGGTTTCGAGAATCCTGACATCCTACCATTCTAGAATTCATCTAGGCTAGGATTCTAGAATTCTGATATCCTAAGATTCTAGGATTGAGAATTCCAGGAATTCTAGCATTCTGACATCCAAACATTCTAGAATTCAGATATTCTAGGATTCTAGAATTCTGAAATTCTAAGATTCTATAATTGAGAACTTCCAAAAATTCTAGAATTCTGACATTCTAACATTCTTGAATTCAGATATTCTAGGATTCTAGAATTCTGAAATCATAACATTTTAAAACTGAGAACCTCCAAGGATTCTAGAATTCTGATATCCAACCATTCTAGGATTCTAGAATTCTGATATCCGAAGATTCTAGAATTGGGGATCGCTGAGGATTTTAGAATTCTGACATCTTAACATTCTAGATTTCGGATATGCTAGGATTCTGGAATTTTGATAGCCTTAGATTCTAGAATTGAGAAGCTCCAAGGATTCTAGAATTCAGACATCCTAACATTTTAGAATACAGATATGCTAGGATTCTAGAATTCTGATATCCTAAGATTCTAGAATTGAGAACCTCCAAGAATTCTAGAATTCTGACATCCTAACATTCTACATTGTAGACATGCTAGAATTCTAGAATTCTGATATAAGATTCTAGAATTGAGAAACTCCATGGATTCTAGAATTCTGACATCCTAACATTCTAGAATTGATATATGCTAGGATTCTTGAATTCTGATATCCTAAAATTCTAGAATTGGGGACCGCAGCATTATCAAGGATTTGGGCAACATAATATTCTAGAATTCAGACAGCCTAGTATTCTAGAATTCTGATACCCTTAGATTCCAAAATTGAGAACCACTAGGGATACTAGAATTCTGACATGCTAACGTTCTAGAATTCAAATATTCTAGGATTCTAAAATTCTGGTATTCTAAGATTCTAGAATTCAGGAACTCCAAGGAATCTAGAATTCTGACATACGAACATTCTAGAATTCAGATATTCTAGGATTCTAGGATTTTGATATCCTAAGATTCTAGAACAGAAAACCTCCATGGATCTTAGAATTGTGACTTCCTAATATTCTGGAATTCAGATATTCTAGGATTCTGGAATTCTGATATCCTAAGATTCCAGGATTTAGAATCTCCAAAAAAATCTAGAATTCTGACATCCTAACATTATAGAATTCAAAAATTCTAGAATTCTACAATTCTGATACCCTAAGATTCTAGACCTGAAGACCTACAAGGATTCTAGAATTCTGACATCCGAATATTTTTGATTTCAGACATGCTAGAATTCTAGAATACTGATATTCTAAGATTCTAGAACTGAGATCCTCTGAGAACTGTAGATTTCTGACAACCTAACATTCTAGATTTCAGACATGCTAGAATTCTAGAATTCTGATTACCTAAGATTCTATACTTGAGAACCTCCAAGAATTCTAGAATTCGAACCTCCTAAAATTCTCCATTTAATTCTGCCATCCTACCAGTCTACATTTCAGACATGCTACAATTCTAGTTTTCTGATATCCTAAGATTCTAGAATTGAGAACCTCCAAGGATTCTAGAATTCTGACATCCTAACATTCTAGAAAGCAGACATCCTTTGATTGTAGGATTCTGATAACTTAAGTATCTAGAATTCAGTTTTCTAGGTATTCTAGAATGCAGACATCCTGACATTCTTTAATTCAGATATGCTACAATTCTCAAATTCTGATATCCTTAGATTCTAGTATTCAGAACCTTCAAGGACTCTAGAATTCTAACATCCTAATATTATAGATTTCAGACATGCTAGAATTCTAGAATTTTGATATCCTAAGATTCTAGAAATGACAACCTCCACGGATTGCAGAATTCTGACATTCTAACATTCTAGAATTTAGATTTTCTAGGATTCTAGAATTCTGATATATTAAGATTTTAGAATTGAGAACCTCCAAGGATTCTAGAATTCTGACAGCCTAACATTCTAGAATTCAGATATTCTAGGATTCTGGTATTCTGATATTCTCTGATTCTAGAATTCTGTTATCCAAAGATTCTAGAATTGAGAAATTCCAAGGATTCTAAGATTCTGACATCCTACCATTTTAGATTTCAGACATATTAGAATTCTAGTATTCTGATATCCTAAGATTCTAGAATTGAGAACCTCCAAGGATTCTAGAATTCTGACATCCTAACATTCTAGAATTCAGACATCCTTTGATTGTAGAATTCTTATAACTTACCTATCTAGAGTTCAGTTTTCCAGGTATTCTAAAATACAGACATCCTGACATTTTTTACTTCACACATGCTATGATTCTAGAATTCTGATATCCTTTGATTCTAGAATTGAGAACCTCCTAGGATTCTAGAATTCTGACATCCTAACATTCTAGATTTCAGATATGTTAGGATTCTAGAATTCTGACATCCTAACATTCTAGATTTCAGACATGCTTTGATTGTAGAATTCTTACAACTTAAGTATCTAGAATTCAGTTCTCCAGGTATTCTAGAATACAGACATCCTTCCATTCTTGACTTTATGCATGCTAGAGTTGTAGAATTCTGACATCCTAACATTCTTGAATTAATATATTCTAGGACTCTAGGATTCTGATATCCTAAGATTCTAGAATTGAGAATCCCCAAGGATTCTAGTATTCCGACATCGTAACATTCTAGAATTCAGATATGCTAGGATCCTAGAATTCTGATATCCTAAGACTCTAGAAATGAGAACCTTCATGGATTCGAGAATTTAGATTTTCTAGGATTCTAGAATTCTGATATCCTAAGATTTTGGAATTGAGAACCTCCAAGGATTCTAGAATTCTGACAGCCTAACATTCTAAAATTCAGATATTCTAGGATTCTGGTATTCTGATATTCTATGATTCTAGATTTGGGGACCTCCAAGGATTCTAGAATTCTCACATCCTAACATTCTACAATTCAGATATGCTAGGATCCTTGAATTTTGTTATCCTAATATTCTAGGATTGAGAATCTCTGAAAAATCTAGAATTCTGAAATCCTAATATTCTAGAATTCAGATATTTTAGGATTCTAGAATTCTGATATCCAAAGATTCTAAAATTGAGGACCTGAAAGTATTTTAGATTCTGCCATCCTAACATTATACATTTCAGACATGCTAGAATTCCAGAATTCTGATAACTTAAGATTCTAGAACTAAGAATCACCAAGAATTCTGGAATTCTGACATCCTAACATTCTGGATTTCACATATGCTTGAATTCTATGATATTGAGAACCTAAGATTCTAGAATTGAGAACTTCCAAGGATTCTGGAATTCTGACCTCTTAGCATTCAACGTTTCAGACAGGCTAGAATTCTAGGATTCTAATATCCTAAGATTCCAGAATTGAGAAACTCCAAGGATTCCAGAATTCTGACATCCCACCATTCTAGAATTCAGATCTGCAAGGATTCTAGAATTCTGATATCCTAAGATTTTAGAATTGAGAACCAACAAGGATTATAAAATTCCAACAAGGATTATAGAATTTGAACCAGGATTATAGAATCCCACCATTCTAGAATTCAGATACTTTAAGGAATTCTGATATCCAAAGATTCTAGAATTGAGAAATTCCAAGGATTCTAGAATTCTGACAACCTACAATTCTAGATTTCAGACATATTAGAATTGTAGTCTTCTGATATCCTAAGATTCTAGAATTGAGAACCTCCAAGGATTCTAGAATTCTGACTTCCTAACATTCTAGAATTCAGACATCTTTGATTGTAGAATTCTTATAACTTAAGTATCTAGAATTCAGTTTTCCAGGTATTCTAAAATACAGACATCCTGACATTCTTGACCTTAGACATGCTACGATTCTAGAATTCTGATATCCTATGATTCTGAAATTGAGAACCTCCTAGGATTCTAGAATTCTGACATTCTAACGTTCTAGATTTCAGATATGCTAGGATTCCAAAATTCTGACGTCCTAACATTCTAGATTTTATACATGCTTTGCTTGTAGAATTCTTACAACTTAAGTATCTAGAATTCAGTTTTCTAGGTATTCTAGAATACAGACATCCTTCCATTCTTGACTTCATGCATGCTAGAGTTGTAGAATTCTGACATGCTAACATTCTTGAACTAATATATTCTAGGACTCTAGGATTCTGATATCCTAAGATTCTAGAATTGAGAATCTCCAAAGATTCTAGTATTCTGACATCCTAACGTTCTAGATTTCAGACATGCTAGAATTCAAGTATGTCTTATATCCTAGGATTCTGGAATTGAGAACCTCGCAGGATTCTAGATTTCTGACATCCTAACATTATACATTTCAGACATGCTAGAATTCTAGAATTCTGATATCCTAAGATTCTAGAATTGGGGACCTCCGAGGATTCTAGAATTCTAACCTCATAATATTCTAGAATTCAGTTATGCAAGGATTCTAGAATTCTGATATCCTAAGATTCCAGAATTGAGAACCTTCAAGGATTCTAGAATTCGGACATGCTTACATTCTAGATTTCAGACATGCTAGAATTCTTGAATTCTGATATCCTAAGATTCTAGAATTGAAAACCTCCAAGGGTTCTAGTATTTGGACATTCTTAAATTCTAGAATTCAGATATGCTAGGATTCTAGAATTCTGATATCCTAATATTCTAGAATTGGGGACCTACGAGGATTCTAGAATTGTGACATCCTAACATTCTAGAATTCAGATATGCTAGGATTCTAGAAAACTGATATCCTAAGATTCTAGAATTGAGAACCACCATGTATTCTAGAATTCTGACATCCCAATATTCTTGAATTCAGATATGCTAGATTTCTGGAATTCAGATATTCTAAGATTCTAGAATTGGGGACCTCTGAAGTTTCTAGAATTCTAACATCCTGATATTCTAAAATTCAGATATTCTAAGATTCTCCAATTCTGATATCCTGATTCTACAACTGAGAACCTCCAATGATTCTAGAATTCCCACATTTTAACATTCTAGATTTTAGACATTATAGAATTCTACAATTTTGATATCCTAAGATTCTAGAATTGAAAACCTCCAAGAATTCTAGAATTCTAACATCCTAACATTCTAGAATTCAGACACCCTTTTATTGTAGAATTCTGATTACTAAAGTATCTGGAATTCAGTTTTCCGAGTATTCTAGAATACAGACATTCTAACATTCTTGAATTCAGACCTGCTAGGGTTTTAGAATTCTGATATCCTTAGATTCAAGAATCAAGAACCTCCACGGATTCTAGAATTCTGACATCAAAACATTCTAGAATTCAGACACGCTAGAATTCTAGAATTCTGATATCCTAAGATTCTAGAATTGAGAACCTCCAAGGATTCTAGAATTCTGACATCCTAACATTCTAGATTTCACCGTGTACAGAACCCAGAATTGTAGCGAGGCTGTTCCCTCCAGATGTGTGCTGGAGAGATCGCAACTCCACACTCACGGTTTCCCACAGACCTATACTGAGGAGACTGTATCTCCGCAGACTGCTGTGACTCCTCACATGCCGGCTCCATGTCAGCATGCACGCTGGTGCCACAATACCATGCCACACACCCCTAACCCCTAATCCTAACCCTAACCCTGACCCTAACCATGACCCTAACCACAGAAAGTAGAGGTTGCAATGCGCAGAGATTGTGCTAATGCTCTCAAACTTTCATAACAGAGCTACACTCTGTCTCAAAAAGAAACAATACAAAATATTAGCTAGGCGTGGTACTGGGAGCCCGTAATCACAACAACTTTAGGAGGCTGAGGCATGGTACTTCTTTGAACCCAGGAAACGGAGGTTACACTGAACTGAGATCGTCCCACTACACTTCAGCCTGGACAACAGAACAAGACTTCATCTCAAACGCAAAATAGAGAACAGTTAAACCCACACTTCACCAATAGGACATGCAAAGAGACAATAGGCACATATCAAGATGATCAACCTCATTACCATTATGGACATCTATGCTGAAACCACAATGACAAATACCTTTCACACACACTAGAAAGGCTATAATCCAAAGAAAAGTAAAATAAGTGTTAGCAAGATCTGAGAGAAATCACCATCCTTAAATACCATATGCGGAATATAAAATAGTGCCACCTTTTTTAAAAAAATACATATGTTATAACGTTTTAGGTTTTGGGGTACTGTGAAGAACATGCAAGATTGTTGCATAGGTACATACATGGCAATGTGGTTTGCTGCCTTTCTCCCCATGTTATCCTTCCCCAACTCCCCTGACAATCCCCTTCAGACCCCAGTGTGTGATGCTCCCTTCCCTGTGTCCATGTGTTCTCACTGTTCAACACCTGCCTATGGGTGAGAACACGCTGTGTTTGATTTTCTGTTCTTGTGTCAGTTTGCTGACATTGATGGTTCCAAGTCCTTGCTACTGTAAACAGTGCTGCAATAAATATTCGTGTGCCAGTGTCCCTATAATAGAATGATTTATAATCCTTTGGATGTATACCCAGTAATGGGATTGCTGGGTCAAATGGAATTTCTATTTCGAGGTCCTTGAGGAATCCCCACACTGTCTTCCACAATGGTTGAACTAATCTGCACTCCCACCAACAGTGTAAAAGTGTTCCTATTTCTCCACATCCTCTCCAAC
>PVKP010040933.1:0-19115 GCA_004027715.1 Plecturocebus donacophilus
TTTCCAATTGCTGTTTTAGCTGAGCCTGACCACCTGGCTCGCTGTCTCAGAGCCTTTTGTTTTGTCAGTTGAATGGTCTACTCCCAGGTGTTCCAGTCGTCTCTTGAAAAGTTGCTGGAATCTGTGTGATTTCCCCTGCGTGGACACACTGCGCAGGGTGAAACAGTGGCGCTGAAATTCGTAGCACTTTTTTTGCCTGGGAATCTACTGGGCTGGCTCCCTGATTCAGTCCCCTTTTTAATCTGCCTTCCCGTAGCTCCACTCGCCAGTTCAAAGGGCACACAGACCAGTGTATTTTGTATGGGGAACCACCGCGCTGGGACACCAGCAAAGCAGCTGCACCGGCAAAGCAGCCATGCTGGCCAAAACAGCTGCACTAGCCGACACAGCCATGATGGACAAAACAGCCACACTGGCGACCTGTGGGGCTGCTCTGTCTGGGAATCTCCTGGTCTGGGGGTAATAAAAGTCTGTCTGGAAATACGGCATCCACTTACCCTCTGCAGTTTTACAGGGAGCTGCAATCCTGAGCTGCTCCTAATCGGCCATCTTGGATCACTCCTGCATCTATGTTTCCATACAATGAGTGACAAATGTTTTTCTTTTATGAGCTTCGTTTGGACATTCCTGAATGAATGGGAGTATATGTTGTTCAGAACAACATCTCACTCTAAAAGCAAAACAGAGCATTCTAAAAGAATGAACTTCACTGTGCGCATTCAACTTACAGAGTTACACTGAGGAGTGTATGCAGCAGTTTAGCAACCCTTTTCGTGGACATTGTAAAAACAGTTATTTCCAGCCAAATCCACGAATAGATGAATTAGCAGTAAGAATGCATCTGAAACACAGAAGAAATGTGGGATTCAAACTGATCTGCTCTGTGTTTATTCAGCTAAGATAGTTGCATCTATGTTTGTATGTGGCGAGTTACAAGTGTTTTTTCTATGAGCTGCGTTTGGACATTCCTGATTGAATGGGAATATAGGGTGTTCAGAGAAATATCTCGCTTTAAAAGCAAAACGGAGCATTCTAACAGAATGAACTTCACTGTGTGAATTCAACTTACAGAGTTACAATGATGTGTGTATGCAGCCGTTTAGCAGCAATTTCTGAGGAGAATCTGAAAACAGTAATTTACAGCCAAATCCCTGCCTAGAAGAAACAGCAGTAAGAATGCGTCTGAAACACAGAAGAAACGTATGGTTCAAGCTACTCTGCTGCTGTGTGTTTGTTCAGGTAAGAGAGTTGCATCTATGTTTGTATGCAGCGAGTTGCAAACACTTTTCTTCTAAGAGCTGGGTTTGGAAATTCCTGAGGGAATTGGATTATATGGTGTTCAGAGAAACAGCTCGCTCTAAAACCAATACGGAGCATTTAAACAGAATCAACTTCACTGTATGAATTTAATATACAGAGTTGCACTGATGTGTGTAAGCAGCAGTTTAGCAACTCTTTCTGTGGACATTCTAACAAGAGTTATTTCCAGCCAAATCCCCACCTAGAAGAAATAGCAGTCAGAATGCATCTGAAACACAGAAGAAACGTGTGATTCAAACTGCTCCGCTGTGTGTTTGTTCAGTTAAGAGAGTTGCATCTATGTTTGTATAAATCAAGTTACACACGCTTTTCTTCTATGAGCAGCATTGGACATTCCTGATTGAATGGAAGTATATGGTGTTCAGAGAAACATCTCAATCTAAAACCAAAATGGAGGTTTCTAACAGAATCAACTTCACTGTGTGATTTCTACTTACAGAGTTACACTAATTTGTGTATGTAGCAGTTTGGCAACCCTTTCTGTGGAGAATCTGAAAACAGTTATTTCCAACCGAATCTTGCGTAAAAGAAATAGCAGTTAGAATGCGTCTGAAATACAAAAGAAAGGTGTGTTTCAAACTGCTCTGCTGTGTGTTCATTCAGCTAAGAGAGTTGCATCCATGTTTGCAGCGAATTACAAATGCCTTTCTTCTATGAGCTGCGTTTGGACATTCCTCAATGAAGGGGAGTATATGGTGTTCAGAGAAACATCTCGATCTAAAACCAAAATAGAGTGTTCTAACAGACTGAACTTCACTGTGTGAATTGAACTTACAGAGTTACACTGTGTGTATGCAGCTGTTTAGCAACCCTTTCATGGACATTTTAAGAACCCTTATTACCAGCCAAATCTCTGCCTAGAAGAAACAGCAGTCAGAATGCATCTGAAACACAGAAAAAATGTGTGATTCAAAATGCTCTGCTCTGTGTTCATTAAGCTAAGAGAGTTGCATCTACATTTGCATGCAGCGAGTTGCAAACACTTTTCTTCTATGAACTGCTTTCGAACATTCCTGAATGAATGGGAGTATATGGTGTTCAGAGAAACATCTCGCTCTAAAATCAAAAGGGAGTGTACTAAGAGAATGAACTTCAACCGTGTGAATTTAACTTACAGAGTCACAGTGATCTGTGTATGTGGCACTTTAGCAATTCTTTCTGTGGAGAATCTAAAAACAATTTTTTCCAGCCAAATCCCCCCATAGAAAAAATAGCAGTAAGACTGCATCTGAAATACAGAAGAAACATTTAATTCAAACTGCTCTGCTGTGTTTTCCTTTAGCTAAGAGAGTTGCATCTGTGTTTGTATTCAGCGAGTTAGAAATGCTTTTCTTCTATGAGCTGCGTTTAGACATTCCTGAATGAATGAGAATATATGGTGTTCAGAGAAACATCTCGCTCTAAAACTAAAACAGAGCATTCTAACAGAATGATCTTCTCTAAGTGAATTCAACATACAGAGTTACACTGATGTTTGTATGCAGCATTTTGGCAACATTTTCTGCGGAGAATCTAAAAACAGTTATTTCCTTCCAAATCCCCGCCTAGGAGAAATAGCAGTAAGAATGGGTCTTAAACACAGAAGAAACATGATTCAAACTGCTCTGCTGTGTGTTCATTCAGCTAAGAGAATTGCATCTGTGTTTGTATGCACCGAGTTACAAAGGCTTTTCTTCCATGAGCTGCGTTTGGACATTCCTGAATGAATGGGAGTATATGATTTTCAGAGAAACACCTAGCTCTAAAACCAAAACGGAGCGTTCTAGCAGAATGAACTTCACTGTGTGAATTCAACTTACAGGGTTACATGATGTGTGTATGTGGCAGTTTAGTAACTCTTTCTGTGAGGAATCTGAAAACAGTTATTACCGGCCAAATACCCTCCTGGAAGAAATAGCAGCAAGAATGTGTCTGAAACACAGAAGAACGTATGATTCAAACTGCTCTTCTGTGTGTTCGTTCAGCTAAGAGAGCTCCATCTGTGTTTGTATGCAGTGAGTTACAAAACCTTTTCATCTATCAGGTGCGGTTGGACATTTCTGAGTGAATGGGAGTATATGGTGTTCAAAGAAACTACTCGCTCTAAAACCAAAATGGAGCGTTATAACAGAATGAACTTCACAGTATTAATTAAATATATGAAGTTACAGTGATGTATGTATGCGACAATTTTGCATCTTTTGATGTGGAGAATCTAAAAACGATTATTTCCAGCCAAATCCCCACCTAGGAGAAACAGCAGTAAGAATGCACCTGAGACACAGAAGAAACGCATGATTCACACTGCTCAGCTGTGTGTTCGTTCAGCTGAGAGAGTTGCATCTGTGTTTGTATGCAATGAGTTACAAACACTTTTCTTCTATGAGCTGTGTTTGGGCATTCCTGAATAAATGGCAGTTTATGCTGTTCAGAGAGTCATCTCAAGATAAAAACAAAATGGAGCATTGTATCAGAATGAACTTCACAGTGTGAATTCAACTTACAGAGTTACACTGAAATGTCTATGCAGCAGCTTAGCAAATCTTTCAATGTAGAATCTAAAAACAGTTAATTCCAGCGAAATCCCCACCTAGAAGAAACAGCAGTAAGAATGTGTCTGAAACAAAGAACAAACGTCTGATTCAAACTGCATTGCTGTGTCTTCGTTCAGTTAAGAGAGTTGTATCTGTGTTTGTATGCAGCAGGTTAAAATCGCTTTTCTTCTATGAGCTGCGTTTGGACATTCCTGAATGAATGGGAGTATATGGTGTTCAGAGAAACATCTCGCTCTAAAACTAAAACGGAACATTCTAACAGGATGATGTTCACTGAGTGAATTCAACTTACAGATCTACACTGATGTGTGTATGCAACAGTTTAGCAACGCTTCCTTTGGAGAACCTAAAAACAGTTATATCCAGCCAAATCACTGCCTAGTAGAAACAGCCGTAGGAATGCGCCTGAAACACAGAAGAAACATATGATTCAAACTGCTCTGCTGTGTGATCGTTCAGCTAAGAGAGTTACATATGTGTTTGTATGCAGCGAGTTACAAACGCTTTTCTTCTATGAGCTGCGTTTGGACATTCCTGAATGAATGGGAATATATGGTGTTCAGAGAAACATCTAGCTATAAAACTGAAATGTAGCATTCTAACAGAAGAACTTCAGCATTTGAGTTCAACTTACAGAATTACACTGATGTGTGTCTGTGGCAGTTTAGCAACCCTTTCTGTGGAAAATGTAAAAACAGTTATTTCCAGCCAAATCTCCTCTTAGAAGAAATAGCAGTGAGAATGTGTCTGAAACACAGAAGAAAGGTATGATTCAAACTGCTCTGCTGTGAGTTCATTCATCTAAGAGAGTTGCATTTGTATTTGTGTGCAGCAAGTTCAAAACGCTTTTCTTTTATGAGCTGCATTTGGACATTCCGCAATGAATGGGAGTATATGGTGTTCACAGAAACATCTCACACTAAAACCAAAACGGAGAGTTCTAGCAGAATGAATTTCACAGTGTGAATTCAACTTACAGAGTTACACTGAAGTGTGTATGTGGCAGTTCAGCAACTCGCTCTGTGGAGAATCTAAAAACAGTTATCTCCGGCCAAATCCATGCCTAGAAGAAATAGCAGTAAGAATGTGTCTGAAACACAGAAGAAATGTAGGATTCAAACTGCTCTGCTGTGTGTTCGTTCTGCTAAGAGAGTTGCATCTGTCTTTAGTGCAACGAGTTCCAAACGCTTTTCTTTTATGAGCTGTGCTTGGACATTCCTGAATGAAAGGTAGTATATGCTGTTCAGAGAATCATCTTGAGCTAAAACCAAAAGGGAGCATTCTATCAGAATGAACTTCAGAGTGTGAATTCAACTTACAAGGTTACACTGATGTGTCTATACAGCGGCTTAGCAAATCTTTCTGTGTAGAATCTAACAACAGTTATTTCCAGCGAAATCCCCACCTAGAAGAAACAGCAATAAGAATGTATCTGAAACAAGGAAGAAACGTTTGATTCAAACTGCTCTGCTGTGTATTTGTTCAGCTAAGAGAGTTGTATTTGTATCTGTATGCAGCGAGTTAAAATTGCTGTTCTTCTATGAGCTGCGTTTGGACATTCCTGAATGAATGGGAGCATATGGTGTTCAGAGAATCATTTTGCTCTAAAACCAAAATGGACTCTTCTATCACAATTAACTTCACTGTGTGAATTCAACTTACAGAGATACACTGATGTTTGTATGCGGCAGTTTAGCAACTCTTTCTGTGGAGAATCTAAAAACAGTTATTTCCAGCCAAATCCCCACTTAGAAGAAATAGCAGTAAGACTGCGTCTGAAACACAGAAGAAACGTATGATTCAAACTACTCTGCTGTGTGCTTGTTCAGCTAGGAGAGTTGCATCTGTGTTTGTATGCCGTGAATTACAAACGGTTTTCTTCTATGAGCTCTGTTTGGACATTCCTGAATGAATGGGAGTATAGAGTGTTCAGAGAAACATCTCTCTCTAAAACCGAAATGGAGCATTCTAAGAGAATGAACTTCACTGTGTAAATTGAACTTTCAGAGTTACACTGATGTGTGTATGCAGCAGTTTAGCAACTCTTTCTGTGGAGAATCTAAGAAGAGTTATTTCCAGCCCAAACTGACCTAGAAGAAATCGCCGTAAGAATGCATCTGAAACAAAGAAGAAACGTATAATTCAAACTACTGTGGTGTATGTTCGTTCAGCTAAGAGAGTTGCATCTCTGTTTCTATGCAGCGAGTCACAACACTTTTCTTCTATGAGTTGCGTTTGGACATTCCTGAATGAATGGGAGTATATGGTTTTCAGAGAAACATCTTGCTCTAAAATCAAAACAGATAGTTCAAACAGAGGGAACTTCACTGTGTGAATTCAACTTACAGAGTTACAGTAATATGTGTATGTGGCAGTTTAGCAACAATTAATTTGGAGAATGAAAAAACAGTTATTTCCAGTCAAATCCCCACCTAGAAGAAATAACAGTAAGAATCCATCTGAAACACAGAAGAAACGTATGATTCAAACTGCTCTGCTGTGTGTTCGTTCAGTTAAGAAAGTTGCATCTGTGTTTGTATGCAGCGAGTTACAAATGCTTTTCTTCTATGAGCTACATTGGGACATTCATGAATGAATGGGAGTACACAGTGTTCAGAGAAACATCTCGCTCTAAAATCAAAATGGAGCATACTAACAGAATCATCTTCACTGTGTGATTTCAACTTATAGAGTTACACTGATATGTGTATGTGGCAGTTTAGCAGCTCTTTCTGTGGAGAATCGAAAAACCGTTATTTCCAGCCAAATCCCCATTTAGAAGGAATAGCAGTAAGAATGCGTCTGAAACACAGAGGAAAAGTATGATTCAAACTGCTCTGCTGTGTGCTCGTTCAGTTAAGAGAGTTGCATCTGTGTTTGTATGCCATGAATTACAAACGGTTTTCTTCTATGAGCTGTGTTTGTACATTCCTGAATGAACGGTACTATATGGTGTTGAGAGAAACATCCCGCTCTAAAACCAAAACAGAGCATTCTAACAGAATGAAATTCAATGTGTAAATTCAACTTACAGAGTTACACTGATTTGTGTATGCGGAGTTTAGAAACTCTTTCTATGGAGAATCTAAAAACAGCTATTTCCAGCCCAATCTCCACCAAAAGAAATAGCAGTAAGAATGCGTCTGAAACACAGAAGAAACGTATGATTCAAACTGCTCTGCAGTGTTTTCCCTCAGCTAAAAGAGTTGCATCTGTGTTCCTATGCTGCAGGTTACAGTTTTCTTCTAAGAGCTGCGTTTGGACTTTCCTGAATGAACGGTAGTATACAGTGTTCAGAGAAACATCTCTCTCTAAAACCGAAACGGAGCGTTCTAACAGAATGAACTTCACAGTGTAAATTGAAATTTCACTGTTACACTGATGTGTGTATGCAGCAGTTTCGCAACTCTTTCTGTGGAGAATCTAAGAACAGTTATTTCCAGCCCAATCACCACCTAGAAGAAATAGCAGTAAGAATGCATCTGAAACAAAGAAGAAACGTATAATTCAAACTGCTGTGCTTTGCGTTCGTTCAGCTAAGACAGTTGCATCTCCATTTCTATGCAGCGAATTCCAAACACTTTTCTTCTATGAGTTGCGTTTGGACATTCCTGAATGAATGGGAGTATATGGTGTTCAGAGAAACATCTCGCTCTAAATGGATAGTTCAAACAGAGGGAATTTCACTGTGTGAATTCAACTTACAAAGTTACACTGATGTGTGTATGCAGCAGTTTAGCAACAAATAATGTGGAGAATGAAAAAACAGTTATTTCCAGCCAAATCCCCACCTAGAAGAAATAGCAGTAAGAATCCGTCTGAAACACAGAAGAAACTTATGATTCTAACTGCTCTGCTGTGTGTTCCTTCAGCTAAGAAAGTTGCATCTGTGTTTGTATACAGCGAGTTACAAACGCTTTTCTTCTGTGGGCTATATTGGGACATTCATAAATGAATGGGAGTATACAGTGTTCAGAGAAACATCTCGCTCTAAAACCAATACGGAGCATTAACAGAATGAACTTCACTGCGTGAATTCAACTTACAGAGTTACACTGATATGTGTATGCAGAGTTTAGAAACTCTTTCTATAAAGAAACTAACCGTTTATTTCCAGCCAAATCCCCTCCTAGAAGAAATAGCAATAAGAATTCATCTTAAACACAGAAGAAATGTATGATTCAAACTGCTCGGCTGTGTGTTTGTTCAGTAAACAGGGTTGCATCTGTGTTCATAGGGTGTGAGTTGCAAATACTTTTCTTCGATGAGCTGCGTTTGGACATTCCTGAATTAATGGGAGTATATGGTGTTCAGAGCAACATCTCACTCTAAAATCAAAATGGAGCATTCTAACAGAATCAACTTCACTGTATGAATTCAACTTACAAAGTTACACTGATGTGTGTATGTAGCAGTTTAGCAACTCTTTCTGTGGAGAATCTAAAAACAGCTATTTCCAGCCCAATCCCCACCTAGAAGAAATAGCAGTAAGAATGCGACTGAAACACAGAAGAAACATATGATTCAAACTGGTCTGCTGTGTTTTCCTACAGCTAAGAGAGTTTCATCTGTGTTTGTATGCTGAGAGTTACAAACACTTTTCCTCTAAGATCTGTGTTTGGATATTCCTGAATGAATGGGAGTTTATGGTGTTCAGAATAACATCTCGCTCTAAAACAAAAATGAAGCGTTCTAACAGAATGAACTACACTATGCGAATTCAACTTACAGAGTTACAGTGATGTGTGTATGCGACAGTTTAGCAACTCTTTCTGTGGAGAATCTAAGAACAGGTATTTCCAGTGAAATCCTCACTTAGAAGAAATAGCAGTAAGAATGCGTCTGAAACACAGAAGAAATGTATGATTCAAACTGCTTTGCTGTGTACTCGTTCAGTTAAGAGAGTTGCATCTGTGTTTGTATGCTGCAAATTACAAACAGTTTTCTTCTATGAACTGCGTTTGGACATTCCTGAATGAACAGGAGTATAGGGTGTTCAGAGCAACATCCCGCTCTAAAACCAAAACAGAACATTCTAACAGAATGAACTTCAATGTGTAAATTCAACTTACAGAGTTAAACTGATGTGTGTATGCGGCAGTTTAGCAACTCTTTTTGTGGAGAATCTAAAAACAGCTATTTCCAGCCCAGTCCCCACCTAGAAGAAATAGTAAGAATGCGTCTGAAACACAGAAGAATTGTATGATTCAAACTGCTCTGCTCCGAGTTCCTTCAGCTACGAGAATTGTATTTGTATTCATATGCTACGAGTTTCAAACACTTTTCCTCTATGAGCTGTGTTTGGACATTCCTGAATGAATGGGAGTATATGGTGTTCAGAGTAACATCTCGCTCTATAACCAAAATGAAGCATTTTAACAGAATGAACTTCACTATGTGAATTCAACTTACAGCGTTACACTGATGTGTGAATGCGACAGTTTAGCAACTATTTCTGTGGAGAATATGAAAACAGTTATTTCCAGCCAAATCCCCACTTAGAAAAAATAGCAGAAAGAATTCGTCTGAAACACAGAAGAAACGTATGATTCAAACTGCTCTGCTGTGTGCTTGTTCAGCTAAGAGAGTTGCATCTGTGTTTATATGCCGTGAATTACAAATCGTTTTCTTCTATGAGATGTATTTGGACATTCCTGAATGAATGGGAGTATACAGTGTTCAGAGAAACATCTCTTTCTAAAACCGAAATGGAGCCTTCTAACAGAATGAACTTCACTGTGTAAATTCAACTTTCCGAATAACACTGATGTCTGTATGCAACAGCTTAGCAACTCTTTCTGTGAAGAATTTAAGAACAGTTATTTCCAGCCCAATCCCCACCTAGAAGAAATAGCAGTAAGAATGCATGTGAAACAAAGAAAAAACGTGTAATTCAAACTGCTATGCTATGTGTTCATTCAGCTAAGAGAGTTGTATCTCTGTTTTTATGCAGCGAGTTACAAACGCTTTTCTTCTATGAGATGCGTTTGGACATTCCTGAATGAATGGGAGTATATGGTGTTCAGAGACACATCTGGCTCTAAAATCTAAACGAATAGTTCAAACAAAGTGAACTTCACTGTGTGAATTCAACTGACAGAGTTACACTAACATGTGTATGCAGCCGTTTAGAAACTCTTTCTATGAAGTATTTAAAACCAGTTATTTCCAATCAAATCCCCGTATAGAAGAAATAGCAGTAAGAATGCGACTTAAACACAGAAGAAAATGTCTGATTCAAACTGCTTGTCTGTGTGTTTGTTCAGCAAAGAGGGTTGCATGTGTGTTCATATGCTGTGAGTTACAAACACCTTTCTTCTATGAGCTGCGTTTAAACATTCCTGAATGAATGGCAGTATATGGTGTTCAGAGCAACATCTCGCTTTAAAATCAAAATGGAGCATTCTAACAGAATCAACTTCACTGGGTGAATTCAACTTACAGAATTACACTGATGTGTGTATGCAGCAGTTTAGCAACTGTTTCTGTGGAGAATCTAAAAACAGCTATTTCCAACCCAATCCCCACCTAGAAGAAATAGCAGTAAGAGTACCTCTGAAACACTGCAGAAACGTATGATTCAAACTGTTCTGCTGTGTGTTCCTTCAGCTAAGAGAGTTGCATCTGTGTTCATATGCTGCGAGTTACAAACACTTTTCTTCAATGAGCTGCGTTTGGACATTCCTGATTGAACGGGAGTATATGGTGTTCAGAGCAACGTCCCGTTCTAAAACCAAAAGAGAGCATTCTAACAGAATGAACTTCAATGTGTAAATTCAACTTACAGAGTTACACTGATGTGTGTATGCAGCAGTTTAGCAACCCTTTCTGTGGAGAATCTAAAAACAGCTATTTCCAGCCCATTCCCCACCTAGAAGAAACAGCAGTAAGAATGCGTCTGAAACACAGAAGAAACGTATGATTCAAACTGCTCTGCTGTGTGTTATTTTAGCTAAGAGAGTTGCATCTCTGTTTGTATGCTGCGAATTACTAACACTTTTCTTCTATGAGCTGCGTTTGGACATTCCTGAATGAATGGGATTATACAGTGTTCAGAGAAACATCTCTCTCTAAAACCGAAATGGAGCATTCTAACAGAATGAACTTCACTGTGTAAATTCAGCGTTCAGAGTTACACTGATGTGTGTATGCAGCAGTTTATTAACTCTTTCTGTAGGGAATCTAAAAACAGTTATTTCCAACCCA
Organism: Plecturocebus donacophilus; assembly: GCA_004027715.1. NCBI lineage: Eukaryota > Metazoa > Chordata > Mammalia > Primates > Pitheciidae > Plecturocebus > Plecturocebus donacophilus. Next base: position 11,061 of record PVKP010040933.1, read on the forward strand.
ATCCCCACTTAGAAGAAATAGCAGTAAGAATGCATCTGAAACAAAGAAGAAACGTATGATTCAAACTGCTGTGCTGTGTGTTCATTCAGCTAAGAGTGTTGTATCTCTGTTTCTATGCAGCAAGTTACAAACCCTTTTCTTCTATAAGCTGCTTTTGGACATTCCTGAATGAAGGGGAATATATGGTGTTTAGAGAAACATCTCGCTATAAAACAAAAACCTAGCATTCTAACAGAGTGAACTTCACAATGTGAATTCAACTTACAAAGGTACACTCATCTCTGTATGCGGCATTTTATCAACTCCTTCGATGGAGAATCTAAAAAGAATTATTTCCAGTCATTTCCCCACATAGTATAAATAGCCATAATAATTAGTCTGAAACACAGAAGAAACGTATAATTCAACCTGCTCTGCTGTGTTTCAGTTAAGCTAAGAGAGTTGCATCTGTGTTTGTATGCTGCAAGTTACAAACACTTTTCCTCTACGAGCTGTGTTTGGACTTTCCTGAATGAATGGGAGTATGTGGTCCAGAGAAACATCTCACTCTGAAACCAAAACGGCAAAACGGCGTGTTCTAACTGAATGACCTTCACTGTGCGAATTCAACTTACAGTGTTAAACTGATGTATGTATGTAGCAATTTAGCAATACTTTCTGTGGAGAATCTAAAAACTGTTATTTAAAGCCAAATCCCCGCATGGAAGAAAGACTAATAAGAATAAGTCTGAAACAGAGAAGAAACGTATGATTCAAACTGTTCTGTTATGTGTTTGTTAAGCTAAGAGAGTTGGATCTGTTTTTGTATGCAGCGAGTTCCAAATACTTTTCTGCTATGAGCTGTGTTTGGACATTCCTTAATGAATGGGATTATATGGTAAACAGAGAAACATCTCCCTCTAAAACCAAAACGGAGCATTCATACAGAATTACCTTCACTGTGTGAATTCAGCTTACAGATTTACACTGATATGTGTATGTGGCCGTTTAGCATCTCTTTCTGTGGAGAATCTAAATAAAGTTATTTTCAGTCGAATACCTGCCCAGAAGAAATAGCAGTAAGAATGCTTCTGAAACACAGAAGAAATATATGATTCAAAATGCTCTGCTGTGTGTTTGTTTAGCTAAGACAGTTGCATCTGTGTTTGTAATGCAGCGAGTTACAAACGCTTTTCTTCTATGAGCTGCGTTTGGACATTCCTGAATGAATGGGAGTACATGGTGTTCAGACAAACATCTCACTCTAAAACCAAAACGTAGAATTCTAACAGAATGAACTTCAGTGTGTGAATTAAACATACAGAGTTACACTGATATATGTATGCAGCAGTTTAAAAATTCTTTCTGTGGAGAATGTAAAAACAGTAATTTCCAGCCATATACCCACCAATAAGAAATAGCAGTAAGAATATGTTTGAAACACAAAAGAAACGTTTGATTAAAACTGTTCTGCTGTGTGTTCGTTCAGCTAAGAGTGTTGCATGTGTGTTTGTATGCAGTGACTTACAAACGCTTTTCTTCCATGAGCTGTGTTTTGACATTCCTGAATGAATGGGAGTATATAGTGTTCACATAAACATCTTACTCTAAAACCAAAACGGAGGGTTCTAACAGAATGAACATCACTGTGTGAATTCACATTACAAAGTTTCACTGACTTGTGTATGCAGCAGTTCAGCAACTCTTTCTGTAGAGAATCTCAAAGCAGTCATATCCAGCCGATTGCCCCCAAGAAAAAATAGCAGTAAGAATGCGTCTGAAACACAGAAGAAACATATGATTCCAACTGCTCTGCTCTATGTTCTTTTAGCTACGACAGTTGCATCTGTGTTTGTATGCAGCCAGTTACATACACTTTTCTTCTACGAGCAGCGTTTGAGTATTCCTGAATGAATGGGAGTATATGGTGCTCAGAGAAACATCTCACTCTAAAACAAAAATGGAGCGTACTAACAGAATGAACTTCACTGTTTGAATTCAACTTAGAGAGTTACAATGATGTGTATAAGCTGCATTTTAGCAACTCTTTCTGTGGAGGATTTAAAAACAGTTATTTCCAGCCAAATCCACACCTAGAAGAAAGAGCAGTAAGAATGCTCATGAAACACAGAAGAAACATATGATTCAAACTGCTCTGCTGTGTGTTAATTCACCTAAGAGTGTTGCATCTCTGTTTGTATGCAGCAAGTTACAAATGCTCTTCTTCTATGAGCTGAGTTCACACATTCCAGAATGAATGGGATTACATGATATTCAAAGAAACATCTCGCTCTAAAATCAAAATAGAGCATTCTAACAGAATGAACTTCACAGTGTGAATTCAATTTACAGAGTTACACTGATGTCTGTATGCTGCAGTTTAGCAACCTTTTCTTTGGAGAATCTGAAAGCAGATATTTCCAGCGTAATCCCACCTAGAAGAAATAGGAGTAAGAATGCGTCTGAAACACAGAAGAAACGTATGATTCAAAATGATCTGCTGTGTGTTCGTTCAGCTACGAGGGTTTCAACTGTGTTTGTATGCAGCGAGTTACCAATGCTTTTCTTCTATGAGCTGCGTTTGGACATTCCTGAATGAATGGGAGTATATGGTGTGCAGAGAACATCTCGCTTTAGAACCAAACTGGAGCTTTTCAACAGAATGAACTTCAGTGTAAATTCAACTTACAGAGTTACACTGATGTGAGTATGCCGCAGTTTAGTAACTCTTTCTGTGGAGAATCTAAAAACAGCTATTTCCAGCTCAATTCCCACCTAGAAGAAATAGCAGTAAGAATGCATCTGAAACACAGAAGAAACGTATGTTTCAAACTGCTCTGCTATGTTTTCCTTCCACTAAGAGAGTTGCATCTGTGTTCTTATGCTGCGAGTTACAAATATTTTTCTTCTCTGAGCTGTGTTTGGACATTCCTGAATGAACAGGAGTATATGGTGCTTAGAGCAACATCCTGCTCTAAAACCAAAACAGAGCATTCTCACAGAATGAACTTCACTGTGTGAAATCAACTTACAGAGGTACACTGATGTGTGCATGCCACAGTTTACCAACTCTTTCTATGAATAATCTAAAAACTCTTATTTTCAGCCAAATCCTTACTTAGAAGAAATAACACTAAAAATATATCTGAAACACAGAAGAAACGGATGATTCAAACGGCTCTGCTGCATGCTCATTCAGCTAAGACAGTTGCATCTGTTTGTAAGCAGCGAGTTACATACGCTTTTCTTCTACGAGCAGCGTTTGAACATTCCTGAATGAATGGGAGTATATGGTGTTCGGAGAAACATCTCATTCTTAAACCAAAACGGAGCATTCTAACAGAATGAACTCACTGTGTGAATTCAACTTACAGAGTTACACTAATGTGTGTATGCAGCAGTTTAGCAACTCTTGCTGTGGAGAATTTAAAAACAGTTATTTGTAAGCAAATCCCCACCTAGAAGAAATAGCAGTTCATTGTAGCACAGTTTACAATACCAAAGACCTGGAAACAACAAAAGTACCCATCAATGATAGAATGGACACGGAAAATGTGGCACATATACACCATGGAATATTATCCAGCCATCAAAAACAATGAGTTCGTGTCCTTTGTAGCGACAAGTATAAACCTAGAAATCATAATTCTCAGTAAACTGACACAAGAATACAAAATCCAACAGCACATGTTCTGACTCGTAGGCGGAAGTTGAACAATCAGAGCACATCAATAAAGGTAGAGGAGCACTATACTCTGGGGTCTGTTAGGGGGAAATAGAGGAGGGACAGTGGGTGGTGGGGAGTTAGGGGGAGATAACATGTGGAGAAATGCCAGATATAGGTGAAGGGGAAGAAGGCAACATATCACATTGCCCCGCATGTACCTATGCAGCAATATTTCATGTTCTTCACGTGTATCCCAAAACCTGAAATGCAATAAAAAATAAAATCGAATAAAGAAAAAAAATGAATGCGTCTGAAAAACAGAAGAAACGTTTGATTCAAATTGCTCTGCTGTGTGATCGTTCAGCTAAGAGAGTTGGATCTGTGTCTGTATGCAGCGACTTACAAACGCTTTTCTTCCATGAGTTGTGTTTGGACATTCCTGAATAAATGGGAGTATATAGTGTTCAGAGAAACATCTTACTCTAAAACCAAAACGGAGCATTCTAACAGAAAGAACATCACTGTGTGAATTCACGTTACAAAGTTACACTGACTTGTGTATGCAGCAGTTTAGCAACTCTTTCTTTGGAGAAACTCAAACAGTCATACCCAGCCGATTGCCCCCTAGAATAAATAGCAGTACGAATGCGTCTGAAATACAGAAGAAACGTATGATTCAAACTGATCTCCTGTGTGTTCGTTCAGCTACGAGAATTTCATCTGTGTTTGTATGCAGCGAGTTACCAATGCTTTTCTTCCATAAGCTGTGTTTGGACATTCCTGAATGAATGGGAGTATACGGTGTTCAGAGAAACATCTCGCTCTACAACCAAAATGAAGCATTCTAACAGAATAAACTTCAGTGTGAATTCAACTCACAAAGTTACACTGATGTGTATATGCGGAAGTCTAGAACTCTTTCCGTGGAGAATCTAAAAACAGTTATTTCCAGCCAAATCACCACCTAGAAAAAATGGCAGTGTGAATTCATCAGAAACACAGAAAAAAAGTATGATTCAAACTGCTCTGCTGTGTGTTCGTTCAGCTAAGAGAGGTGCATCTGTGTCTGTATACACCGAGTTACAAGCGCTTTTCTTCTATGAGCTGAGTTTGGAAAATCCTTAATGAATGGGAGTACATGGTTTTCAGAGAAACATCTGACCTAAAACCAAAACGCAGCCTTCTAACAAAATGAACTTCACTGTGTGAGTTCAGCTTACAGAGTTACACTGATGTGTGTATGCAGCAATTTAGCAACCCTTTCTGTGCATAATATAAAAGCAGTTATTTCCAGCCAAATCCCAGCCTAGAAGAAATAGCAGTAAGAATGCATCTGAAGCACAGAAGAAACGTGTGATTCTAACTGCTCTTCTGTGTGTTCATTCAGCTAAGAGTGTTGCATCTCTGTTTGTATGCAGCGAGTTACAAATGCTTTTCTTCTATGATTTGCATTTGGACATTCCTGAAGGAATAGCAGTATACGGTGTTCAGAGAAACATCTCACTCTAAAACTAAAATGGAGCGCTCTAACAGAATGAACTTCACTGAGCGAATTCAACATACAGAGTTACATTGATGGGTGTATGCGGCAGTGTAGCAACTTTTTCTGGAAATTCTAAAAGCAGATATATCCAGTCAACTCCCTGCCTAGTAGAAATAGCCATAAGAATGCATCTGAAACACAGAAGAAACATATGATTCAAACAGCTCTGCTGTGTGTTCATTCAGCTAAGGGTGTTGCATATGTGATTGCATGGAGCGAGTTACATCCACTTTTCTTCTATGAGCTGCGTTTAGACGTTTCTCAATGAATGGGAATATATAGTGTTCAAAGAAACATCTCGCTCTAAAAACAAAATGGAGTGTTCTAACAGAATAAACTTCACTGTGTGAATTCAACTTGCAGAGTTACACTAATATGCGTATGCGGCAGTTAAGAAACTCTTTCTTTGAAGAATCTAAAACCAGTTATTTTCAGCCAAATCCCTGCCTAGGAGAAAGAGCAGTAAGAATGTCTTAATCCCAGAAGAAATGTATGATTCAAACTGCTCGGCTGTGTGTTTGTTCAGCAAAGAGGGTTGCATCTGTGTTCGTATGCTGTGAGTTACAAACATTTTGCTTCTATGAGCTGCGTTTGGACATTCCTGAATGAAGGGGAGTATATGGTGTTCAGTGAAACATCTCGCTATAAAACCAAAATCTAGCATTCTAACAGAATGCACTTCACTATGTGAATTCAACTTACAAAGGTACACTCATCTGTGTATGCGGCAGTTTATCAACTTTTTCTGTGGAGAATCTAAAAAGACTTATTTCCAGTCATATCCCCACTTAGAAGAAATAGCAGTAAGAATGTGTCTGAAACACAGAAGAAACGTATGATTCAAACTGATCTGCTGTGTGATCGTTCAGCTAAGAGACCTGCATTTGTGTTTGTATGCCGTCAATTACAAACTGATTTTTTCTATGAGCTGCATTTGAGCATTCCAGAAGGAATGGGAGTGTACAGTGTTCAGAGAAACATCTCGCTCTAAAACCGTTACGGAGCATTCTAACAGAATGAACTTCACTGTGTGAATTCAACTTACAGAGTTACACCAATATGAGTATGCAACAGTTTAGAAACTCTTTCTTTGAAGAATCTAAAACCAGTTATTTTCAGCCAAATCCCAGCCTAGAAGAAATAGCAGTAAGAATGTGTCTTAAATACAGAAGAAATGTATGATTCAAACTGCTCGGCTGTGTGTTCATTCAGCAAAGAGGGTGACATCTGTGTTCGTATGCTGTGAGTTACAAACACTTTTCTTCTATGAGCTGCATTTGGACATTCCTGAATGAATGGGAGTATATGGTGTTCAGAGCAACATCCCGCTCTAAAATCAAAATGGAGCATTCTAACAGAATCAACTTCACTGTGTGAATTCAACTTACAGAGTCACACTGATGTGTGTATGTGGCAATTTAGGAACTCTTTCTGTGGAGAATCTAAAAACAGCTATTTCCAGCCCAATCCCCACCTAGAAGAAATAGCAGAAAGAATGCATCTGAAACACAGAAGAAACGTATGATTCAAACTGCTCTGCTGTGAGTTCCTTCAGCTAAGAGAGTTGCGTCTGTGTATGCTGCAAGTTACAAACGCTTCTTCTATGAGCTACCTTTGGACATTTTTGAATGAACGGGAGTATATGGTGTTCAGCGCAACATCCTGCTCTAAAACCAAAACAGAGCATTCTAACAGAATTAACTTCAATGTGTAAATTCAACTTACAGAGTTAAACTGATGTGTGTATGCTTCAGTTTAGCAACTCTTTCTGTGGAGAATCTAAAAACAGCTATTTCCAGCCCAATCCCCATAGAAGAAAAGAATGCTTTTCTTCTATGAGCTGTTTTTGGACATTCCTGAATGAATGGGACTATATGGTATTCAGAGAAACATCTCCCTCTAAAACCAAAACGGAGCATTCTCACTGAATGAACTTCACTGTGTGAATTCAGCTTACAGATTTACAATGATGTGTGTATGTGGCAGTTTAGCATCTCTTTCTGTGGAGAATCTAAAAACAGTTATTTTCAGTCAAATACCAGCCCAGAAGAAATAGCACTAAGAAAGCTTCTGAAACACAGAAGAAATATATGATTCAAAATGCTCTGCTGTGTGTTTGTTTAGCTAAGACAGTTGCATCTGTGTTTGTATGCAGCGAGTTACATACACTTTTCTTCTACGAGCAGCGTTTGAACATTCCTGAATGAATGGGAGTACATGGTGTTCAGAGAAACATCTCACTCTAAAATGAAAATAGAGCGTACTAACAGAATGAACTTCACTGTTTTAATTCAACTTAGAGAGTTACACTGATGTGTATATGCTGCATTTTAGCAACTCTTTCTGTGGAGGATCTAAAAATAGTTATTTCCAGCCAAATCCACTCCTAGAAGAAAGAGCAGTAAGGATGCCCAAGAAACACAGAAGAAACGTATGATTCAAACTGCTCTGATGTGTGTTAATTCTTCTAAGAGTGTTGCATCTGTGTTTGTATGCAGCAAGTTACAAATGCTCTTCTTCTATGAGCTGAGTTTGGACATTCCTGAATGAATGGGATTACATCATATTCAAAGAACATCTCACTCTAAAACCAAAATAGAGCGTTCTAACAGAATGAACTTCACTGGGTGAATTCAATTTACAGAGTTACACTGATGTGTGTATGCTGCAGTTTAGCAACCCTTTCTGTGGAGAATCTAAAAGCAGTTATTTCCAGCCTAATCCCCACCTAGAAGAAATAGCAGTAAGAATGCGTCTGAAACACAGAAGAAACATTTGATTCAAACTGATCTGCTGTGTGTTCATTCAGCTACAAGAGTTTCATCTGTGTTTGTATGCAGAGAGTTACCAATGCTTTTCTTCTATG
>PVKP010040934.1:0-19111 GCA_004027715.1 Plecturocebus donacophilus
AAAAAAAAAAAAAAGCCCCAAAAAGCTATGGGAGGACTGTGGGCCAGGCAGCCACCCGATGTCAGAGTCAAAAATTTATTACTCCAGAGAAAGCCTGGAAGAACTCCTCTCACTGGACAAGGACTTGAATGGGGTGGGAGTAACTCCTAGATTTAAAGTCCCCATGCCCCTCACCTGTGCGGACTCCATCTCTGGATCCCCTCCCACAACAGCGTGGGAGCTCACTCGCTCTAGCTCTCTTTCTGTCTCTCTGCCTGATAAATTGCTTTTCTGCAAAACTCTTTGGGTCCAATATTTACTTGAATGAGCCCACTGAACCTCCAGGGTCTCTTCCCCCATTCCTGGGGGGGAGGTGGGGGGGCCAAGAACCTGGAACACCCTGTTGCAGTATCATCCAGGTCTTCTGTGACTGGCTGCTTTCACTGAGCCTGATGTTGTCATGGTTCATCCGTGTTGCTGCACATATCAGTGTAACATTCCGTTGTACAGACGCACCACAGTTCATCCATTCATCACTTGATGGAGGTTAGATCTGCGGATGATCCTTTTGGCTGTGGCTAGCTGGGCACGGTGGTACGAGCCTGTAGTTCCAACTCTTTGGAAGGCTGAGGCGGGAGGATCGCTTGAGCCCAGGAGTTTGATGCTGCGTCGAGCTGTGATTGTGCCGCGGCACTCCAGCCTGGGCGACAGAGTGAGACTCCGTCTCAAAGAAAAAAAAAAAAAGAAAAGAAAACAGAATCAAGCTGCTACAACATTCTGTATGAGTCTTTGTGTGGAGATGCGCTTTCATTTCTCTTGAGTAAATGCCTGGGAATGGAATATGTCGTATGAGAGGTGCATGCTTAAGGTTTTAAGAAAACGTACCAGGCCAGTCAAGGCGGCTCATGCCAGCCCTTCCAGCACTCAGCTCACTTTGGGGAGCTGAGATGGGAGGATCACTTGAGCCTAGGAGTTTGAGACCAACCTGGCCAACATAGGGAAACTCTGACTCTTAATTTTTTTTTTTTTTAATAAGAAGAAAATGAACTAACTTTTCCTCCTTTGTGCTGGAATTGCAAGGTAAAAAAAAATAATAATAACAAGGAAATCGTATCAACTTTTCCAAAGTGGCTCCACCATGTACTGTTCCTGCCAGCTGCTCAGCATGCTTCTCCTCTTTGCTTCACCATCTCTAATTTTTTTTTTTTTTGAGATGGAGTCTCGCTCTGTTGCCCACACTGGAGTGCAGTGGCACGACCTCGGCTCACTGCAGCCTCTGCCTCCCGGGTTCAAGCGATTCTCCTGCCTCAGCCTCCTGGGTAGGTGCAACCACAGCCATGCAGCACCATACCCAGCTAATTTTGTATTTTTAGTAGAGACAGGTTTCACTGTATGTTGGCCAGTCTGATCTCAAATTCCTGACCTCAAGTCATCCACCCACCTCAGCGTCCCAAAGTGCTGGAATTACAGGCATGAGCCATCATGCCTGACTTCTTCTTCTTCTTCTTTTTTGAGACATTCTCGCTCTGTTGCTCAGGCTGTGCAGTGACGTGACCTCGGCTCACTGCCACCTCTGCCTCCTGGGTTCAAGCAATTCTCCTGCCTCAGCCTCCCAAGTAGCTGGGACTACAGGCGCCTATTACCACACCCAGTTAATTTTTTTTTTTGTAAAGGTTGAGTTTCACCATGTTGCCCAGGCTGGTCTTGAACCCCTGACCTCAAGTGATCCACCCACCTCAACCTCCCAAAGTGCTGGGATTACAGGCAGGAGCCCCCGCGCCAGCCGCTCACCATTTGTCGCCTGCATTGCACCGTTCCCTTCTGCACCACCCCAGAGCCTTACCAGGTGCCTCCTCTCTTTAACCAGATCCTATAGCTCTCCGTGCTTTCTGGTACATCCTCTCACCACCTTCGTCATCAATTCTTAATTCATGTTGCTGTCTGCTTAGTGTCTGTCTCCTGGCTGGATCGTATAAACCTTGTAAGGACAGAGCTCTGTTTGCTTTGACCACACCACATTCTGGTGCTTGGCATACAGTAGGCATTCCATACATGCTTGCTGAATTAATGCATGACCAGGTCTGGAGTGCTGGGTCTCACACCAGCCTCAACTGCAAAAATGTGGTCAAGTATTTTCATTCCCAATATACAGATGCATCAACTGAATCAACGGAAAGTAAAATGAGCCATCCAAGCTCCTTCAGCTTGCTGGACTGGCCTGGGAGTTGGACCAGATCTGCCTGAGCCTCCCACCGGTGCTGAAAAGTGGAGTATGTGCTGGGGTAGTAGGAGATGGGGCAGAAGAGAGACAGGCGGCCTCACAGAAGGGCTTGAGGGCTAGGATGAGGGGTGTGCACTCTGCACCTCTGCTTTGGAGCTTTGAAAGGGTGCACAGCACACCCTCCCTCTCTGGGCACCCGTGGGGAGCCTGAGGTTGCCTGATTAAGGGGCTGATGGGTTGAATGCAAAGGGCCCCTCCACCCACCCTTTTTTCGATCTCACCCACCAAGCCCTGGTAACAGGCATTTCCGGTTTCCGGCCGGTTCCCCAGGGCTGGGGTGGGGGTGGGGAGTTGATTGCAGCCATCAGGCTTAGCTTTGGGTCCCCTTTTCCCAGACCGCAGAGGCGTCTGTCCCTGCACACTGCTTCCCCGAAAGAGCGTGGAAAGCCAGCCGAGCTTTCTGGCTCTTTCTTCCTTGGGCAGGGGTTGTACTGATGGGAGACAGGCTGGCAAATGGGGAAGAATAAGCCTCAGGGTTCACCACAGTGCATGGCTGGGTGCTGATTTGCATATGGGCAAGATGCCCGCATGACAGGTGCCCGCCTCTTCCTGAAGGAACGAAGAGGGGCACTGAGAGGGTTGCCCCCAGCAGGGAGGAACCGTCCTCACATGCCCCTCCTACATTTGTTTAAAGGACCTCCTGTCCTTTGCCACTTTCTCACACTCTTCAGGTGACCGGGGGAAGTCCTTCTGGTGGTCTAACTGCAGTTAACGCTGCTGTCTGATAGAGCCCTTTTCTTTGGCTGGCCCCACCCAGCCCGGAGAGGGGATGAATCATAGCCCCTTTCTCCTTTTTGAAGCATCACATGGCTGGAAGGAAGCTGTCTCAGGGCTCAGCTGATCTCCCTGAGATCAGAAAGGAGCTTCCTCCCTTGGCTCACAGACATAGCCATCTGCTCTGTTGTCTCTGATGACCTGCCTGCCCATGACCGCCCTCATCGTACAACTTTGTAGAAGTCATCAGGAGCAGCTTAATGTGGTTCAAAGAGGCAGGGTTGTGCAGTAGTTAAGGGCACAGACTTTGGGGGGCTCACAGTGCTGGTATCTAGTTCTCCATACCTACCTGGATGGCCCTGGATGGGCAGGATCCCCTCTCTGAGTCTCAGTTGTTTCCTCTGTCAAAGGGAGATTTATTCATTCAACAGATTTTATTGAGCGTCTATTATGTGCCAGACATGGTACTAGGTGTTGAGGTCCTCTATTTACCCAAAGGAGTTGAACATTTATGTTCACACAGAAACCTGCATGCAGGTCTTTGTAGTGGCTTTATATATTTATTTATTTATTTTGAGACAGAGTTTTGCTTTGTCTCCTATGCTGGAGTGCAGTGGCATGATCTTGGCTCACTGCAACCTCCACCTCCTGGGTTCAAGTGATTCTCCTGCCTCAGCCTCCCGAGTAGCTGGGACTACAGGTGCTCGCCACCACACCCAGCTAATTTTTTGTATTTTTAGTAGGGACGGGGTTTCACTATGTTAGCCAGGATGGTCTCGATCTCCTGACCTTGTGATACACCTGACTCGGCCTCCCAAAATGCCGGGATTACAGGTGTGAGCCACCACGCCCGGCCTTGTAGTGGCTTTATTCGTGATTGCTGAAACTGGAAAGCAACCAAGATGTCCTTAGTTAGGTGAATATGATGTAGGGCAAGGCAAACCCTACACTGGGGCTGAGCCTGAGAGGGTTCTTGGCTTTGGCCAGGAAAGGATTGAAGGGTGAGCCGGATTAGAATTCGCAGTTTTAATGCAGTGCACAGCAGCAGCAGCAGAGGTCCTGCTCCTTGCAGAGCGGGGCTACCCGACAGGCAGTGAGCCCAGAGTGCTCAGCGTTGCAGTCATAGTCACACTTTAGTTATATGCATATTAAAGGGCAGATGATGCCGAGATTTCTAGGAAAAGGGTGGTAACTTCTGGGTTGTCAGGTCATTGCCATGGGAAAGGGATGGTAGGTGCTGGTGTTGCCATGGCAATGATTAACTGTCACTGCACACTGGTGGGCGTGTCTTATGGAAAGGTGTTTCTGCTCCAGTCCTGTTTTAGCTAGTCCTCAATTTGGTCCGTAGTCTGAACCCCACTTCTGGAGTCAAGTTGCACCTCCTTCCTCATATGGATAAATAAACCGTGGTGCATCCAGACAGTGGAATATTATTATTATTATTATTATTGTTTGAGATAGAGTTTCACTCTTGTCGCCCAGGCTAGAGTGCAACAGCATGGTCTCAGCTCACTGCAACCTCTGCCTGCCAGGTTCAAGCAATTCTCCTCCCTCAGCTGTACCCGGTTAATTTTTTTTTTTTTTTTGAGACGGAGTTTTGCTTTTGTTGCCGAGACTGTAGTACAATGGCACTATCTTGGCTCACCACAGCTTCTGCCTCCTGGGTTCAAGCGATTCTCCTGCCTCAGCCTCCTGAGTAGCTGGGATTACAGGCATGTGCCACCATGCCTGGCTAATTTTGTATTTTTAGTAGAGACGGGGGTTTCTCCATGTTGGTCAGACTGGTCTCAAACGTCCGACTTCAGGTGATCCACCTGCCTTGGCCTCCCAAAATGCTGGGATTACAGGCATGAACCACTGTGCCCAGCCCTAATTTTTTTTATTTTTAATAGAAACAGGGTTTCACCATATTGGCCAGGCTAGTCTGGAACTCCTAACCTCAGGTGATTCACCTTTCTCGGCCTCCTAAAGTGCTAGGATTACAGGCGTTAGCCACCACTCCCAGACCAGTGAAATATTTAGCACTAAAGAGAGATGAGCTCTCAAGCCATGAAAAGACATGCAGGAACCCCAAGTGCATATTACTAAGTGAAAGAAGTCAGTCCCAAAAGGTGACATACCATATGATTCCAGCTATGTGATGTTTCAGAAAAGGCAAAACTGTAGAAGCAGTAAAAACATCAGTGGTTGTCAGAGGTTAGTGGGAAGCGGGGATGAATAGGAAAAGCATGGAGGCTTTCTAGGGCAGTGAAGATACTCTGTATGACACCATAACAGTGGGATATACCTGTCATCATACACATGTCCAAATCCAGAGAATGTGATGCATGGCAGTCATGCCCCAAAGTGGGCTTAGCCTGCGAGGGTTCTTGGTTTCAGCCAAGAAGCCACACAGGCGGCCAGGCGCAGTGGCTGACACCTGTAATCCTGGCACTTTGGGAGGCCTCCCAGGTTCAAGCAGTTCTCCTGCCTCAGCCTCTTGAGTAGCTGGGATTACAGGTGCCCACCACCACACCCGGCTAATTTTGTTTTTTTTTTTTTTTAGTAGAGACAGTGTTTTGCCATGTTGGCCAGGCTTCAACTCCTGGCGTCAGGTGATCTGCCTGCCTCGGCCTCCCAAAGTGTTGGAATTACAGGCATGAGTCCCTGCACCTGGCCTATACCTACTTTTAATTACCTGTAGCGTAAGGGGCAGTATATACAGAAATTTCTAGGAAAGGGTAGTAACTTTTTGGTGATCAGGTCATTGCCATGGAAAGGGTGGTAAGGCCAGGCACAGTGGCTCACGTCTGTAATCCCAGCTCTTTGGGAGGCTGATCACTTGAGGTCAGGAGTTCCAGACCAGTCTGGCCAACATGGTGAAACCCCATTTCTACTAAAAATACAAAAATTAGCTGGGCATTGTGGAGGGTGCCTGTAATCCAAGCTACTAGGGAGGTTGACGTGGGAGAATTGCTGGAACCTGGGAGGTGGAGGCTGCAGTGAGCCAAGATCGCACCACTGCACTCCAGCCGGGGCGACAGAGGGAGACTTTGTCTCCAAAAAAAAGAAAGGGGTGGTAACTACTGGGTTATGCCATGGCAGTGGGAAACTGACAAGGTGCGCTGGTGGGCATGTCTTATGGAAAGCTGCTTCTACCCTGTCCCTGTTTTAGCTAGTCCTCAATTTGGTCCAGTGTCGAGTTGAGTCCTGCCTCCTACTCAAATGTACAACCTCCGCAGTGACCCCTAATGTGAACTACAGACTCTGGGTGATGATGGTAAAAATACAAAAATTAGCCGGGCTTGGTGACACACACCTGTAATCCCAGCTACTCAGGAGGCTGAGGCAGGAGAATTGCTTGAACATGGAAGGCAGAGGTTGCAGTGAGCCAAGATCACACCACTGCCCTCTAGCCTGGGTAACAGAGCAAGACTGCATCTCAAACAAAAACAAAAGCAGAGAAAGAAAGAAAATAGGCCAGGTATGGTGGCTCACACCTGTAATCCTGGCACTTTGGGAGGCTAAGGCAGGAGGATAACTTGAGCCCAGGAGTTTGACACTAGCCTGGACAACATAGTGAGACTCCCATCTCTAGAAAAAGATATATATATATATATATATATGTATATATGAGTTAGGGGGAATGGGTTCAGGATGATTCAAGGGAATTACATTTATTGTTCACTTTATTTCTATTATTACATTGTAGTATATAATGAAATAATTATACCGCTCACACATATATATGTGTGCACATACACATACACGAACATGAATATTCATATGAATATTCATATTCAGATACATTCATACACAATATATATGAAGAAATATAGTCATAATATATAAATACATAATATGTTTATATTTATTCATATGTGAATAAAAAAGAAAATAAAAGAGAGGAGGAAAGGTAGGAAGGAAGGATCAGCTTGGATCCTCTGGACCGCACTTATGGAAGTGTCATGGATGCTAAAGGGATGTGTGGGCTGATTTTCTCACCTTCCTCATGCCTAACAGGGTCTGGTGTTTCATCAAGGCAGTGGGTATGCCCCCAAGAAGTCTGCAAATGATAGAAAACCTAATTACAGGTCAACAAACCATGACCCACGGGCCAAATGTGGCCTGCCACCTGTTTTTGTAAATGAAGTTCTTTTTTTTTTCTTTTTTGAGACAGAGTTTCGCTCAGTCACCCAGGCTGGAGTACAGTGGCGCACTCTCGGCTCACTGCAACCTTTGCCTCCCGGGTTCAAGCAATTCTCCTGCCTCAGCCTCCTGAGTAGCTGGGATTACAAGTGCGTTCCACCACACCCGGCTAATTTTTGTATTTTTAGTGGAGACGGGGTTTCACCATGTTGGTCAGGCTGGTCTTGAATTCCTGACCTCATGATTTGCCCGCCTTGGCTTCCCAAAGTGCTGGGATTACAGGCATGAGTCACTGTACCTGGCCATAAATGAAGTTTTATTGGAGCATAGTCTGTGGCTGTTCCTGTGTCATCTGTGGCTGCTTTTGTGGTACAATGGCAGAGCTGCGTAGCTGCACTGGAGAAGTGCATTGTACAAAACTAACCTGGCAATTTTTGTCATCTGGCCCTTGGCAGAACAACTTTAATAAGGTCCTCAGTCAAAGGGGCTTACACTATACAAGGAATTTTTTGACTCATGCGACAGTTTTTTTAATGAAAAAAATTTTTTTCAATGCCATTTTGGAAGAGAAGCAAAAATCTTATGTGAGTTTTAGGTATGGCTTAATTCCGTAGCTCCAGCAATATCATCAAAGACTACATGTCTCTCTGTGATGGATTCCTTTCCTGGCTTTGTAAATCTAAGATCTCCCCCTCAGGACAGCAAAGTAGCTGCAGCTGCTCCAGACGGCATAACCTCACTCTTGACCACCACCAGGGAGAGTAAATCACTGTCCTGGAAGCGGGAGCTTAAGATCTGGGATTTGCACTCTCTCATTGGTCAGAAGTAGGTCATGTGGTAATCTCTGAACTAATACGTAGGGCTGTGGGCCCCACAGGGTCATGGGATGTCCCTTATCTGGGATCCTGAGGTGCAGGATCCCAGAAATAAAGAGGACACTGAAGAACTGGTGAAGAGCAGCTAGACTTGGGGGACCACGCCACCTATAAGCAGAGATCGGCGAGGCCCCGAACACCCAGAAGCATCTGTATTTATGAGGTACAAGCACGGGGAAGGGTCGTGAGGTCATCATCTATAGGCTTAGTAATAGGGCATATATAATCACATGAGTTACAAGCGAAGGGGCCCCCCCATTATGTCACCTGGGCAGAGAGGTGGGCTGTGCACAGTAGAGGGCCGTGCTGTGTGCAGTAGTAGAGGGTCGTGTACAGAAAAGGGGTCCACCCCCATTAGGTCACCGAGGCAAGGAGGTGGGCTGTGTGCAACAGGCGTCGTGCACAACACTTCTTATCTGAGGGCTGGAGACTTCAAAGGATTTCTAATAGAAGGATACTGTAAGCTTAATGCAATGGACCTGACAGACTTGTGCTCTTCTATTAAGATATTTACGGGAGGATGATTTGAGCTAGCTTAGAAGGAAGAAAAGACTGACAGGGTGTACAGCCGCCGTGACTGGTCACCCCAGAGGGGTTCGTCTCCCTCGGTTACTTCCAGGATCTCAGGCCTGAGGCCGACTTTCCACAGGAACTGGATGCGAGGTACTCCAACTCCTTTATCAGGAGGAGAGGCACTTGCTCCAAGCCTGCCATACAGCGAATGCCCTTTCAGACAGGGATGCCACCGCCTGGGTCCTTGGTTCTTGTCCTGGTCTGGCTGTTTTCCCATGTACCGCTTCTGTTCTGTGACTGCTCTAGGCATTCCTCCTACTACTACATGGTTATACAGAGGGATTATATAAATCAGCACTAAATGTGTCAGTACAGCTCCGACTACATCTGTTATATGATTATACAGAAAGATTATATGGGACTAAGTATGATTATGTATCTACAAGCTAGATGTAAGTAAGCAGTGAGTTGTACTTCAGGCACTAATTGTGCCTGGGGTCTGCACAGTTCTCCTTCCTCTGTGCCCATGGTGGGTATTACCCACACCAATAGCCATAGGCAGGGGGATGGACCATGCTAATTGGCTGGAACTGGGGGTAGAGCCCCTCTCAGCCCACTTAGCTAGAAGAGAAAGGGAAAGGGGTATTGATGTGTGCCTAATTAGTTAATGAATATGTTCATTCTTTCCGCCATCCCTCATTGATGTGTCTACTGTGTTGAGAAGAACTTGTTTCTGCCCTGATGGTGATGTCTACAGGGATTCCATGATGTGTTCAGACAGTTACAGCCTGTTGTAATCAATGCTGCATATTCATTAGGATAGAGGTTTGGCTACTGTAACAGTTAGGTAGAGATTAATTTATCATCTAAACCTACAGAGCAGCAATCTCCAATCTTTTTGGTAGCAGGGACTGGTTTTGTGGAAGACAGTTTTTCCATGGACCAGAGCTCGGGATGATGGTTTCAGGATGATTCAAGTGTGTTACATGTATTGTTCACTTTATTTCTATTATTATTATTATTGAGATGGAGTCTTGCTCTGTTGCCCAGGCTGGAGTGCAGTGGCACCATCCAGCTCACTGCAACCTCCGCCTCCTGGGTTCAAGTGACTCTCCTGCCTTAGTCTCCTGAGTAAGGTGGGATTACAGGCACACACCACCATGCCCAGCTAATTTTTGTATTTTTAGTAGAGACGGGGTTTCACCATGTTGGTCAGGCTGGTCTCAAACTCCTGACCTTGTGATCTGCTCTCCTCGGCCTCCCAAAGTACTGGGATTACAGACGTGAGCCACTGCGCTCGGCTACTTCTATTACTATTACATTGTAACTTATAATGAAATAAGTATACAACTCATTATAATGTAGAATCAGTGGGAGTCATGAGCTTGTTTTCCTGACTAGATCGTCCCATCTCGGGGTGATGGGAGACAGATCATCAGGCATTTAATTCCTGATAAGGAGCGTGCAATCTAGATCCCTCACATGTACAGTTCACAAAAGGGTTTGAACTCCTATGAGGATCTAACGCTGCTCTGATCTGACAGAATGTGGTGCTCAGGTGGTCATGTGAGCAATGGGGACTGGCTGTAAATTCAGATCGAGCTATGCTAGCTCACCTGCCCACCACTAACCTCCTGCTCTGTGGCAGGTTCCTAACAAATCATGGGCCAGTACCAGGACGCTGGTACTGGGAGCTACTCTGGAGGCTGAGGTGGGAGGATCACTTGAGCCCAGGAGGTGGAGGCTGCAGTGTGCTGTAATCATGCCACTGCACTCAGCTGGGCAACAGAGTGAGACTGTCTTTTAAAAAAAAAAAGTTAGCTGGGTGCGGTGGCTCATGCTTGTAATCGCAGCAATTTGGGAGGCTGAGAGGCAGGTGGATCACCTGAGGTCAGGAGTTCAAGACCAGCCTGACCAATATAGTAAAACCCCATCCCTACTAAAATTACAAAATTAGCCAGGCATGGCGGCTTGCACCTGTAGTCCCAGCCACTTGGGAGGCTGAAACAGGAGAATCTCTTGCACCTGGTAGGCGGAGGTTGCAGTGAGCTGAGACTGTGCCACTGCACTCCAGCCTGGGTGACAAGAGTGAGACTTCGTCTCAAAAAAAAAGTTCGAAAAACCCCCAACCAATTCTCTCCTCCCCAGTAATTACTCTAGGACAACAGCATAAACTTGGGTCATTCTTGGCAAACTGGGAGGTCAGTCACTCTATGTAGCAGAGAACCAATGACTTAAATAAAACTGAAGCAGAGAACAATGACTTAAATAAAACTGAAGATTATTGCTTTCTTATGCAATAATCTGAACTGAATCAGTCCAAGGCTGGCACGATCCCTTCTACAGTCTTGAAGACCAGCTCCTCCTGTTCTGTTGTTCTGCCACCTGTGAAGTATTTCTTTTGTCCTGTTTCCAAGAATATTACAAATACTTTCCAGTTCCTACTATCAAAAGGGAGAATTGCTGGGTATGGTGGCTCACCCCTGTAATCCCAAGAATATTCATCACCATACTCACTTGCCAGGATGTCCTTCCCTTTAAGAACCCAACCTGGAAGTTGCACATTTTAGATCCTATTGGCCAGAACATTCTATTGGCCATGTGACCACACCAGATGTATTGGTTAGCTATTGCTACAATGTGCTGCATAACAAACAACCATGAAACCTCAGTGTTATAAAACAATAAGCACATGTGAACATTGGCTAGGTTGGCTGATCTCACATGGGCTTGGCTAGGGTGATTTTGACCCATGTGCCTTTCATCCTCCTTCTAGAATCAGCAGACTAGCTCAGTTTGTCCTTTCTGTGGTGATAAAAGAGGTGCAAGAGGCCGGGCGCGGTGGCTCATGCCTGTAATCCCAGCACTTTGGGAGGCTGAGGTGGGTGGATCACAAGGTCAGGAGTTCGAGACCAGCCTGGCCAAGATGTTGAAACCCTGTCTCTACTAAAAATACAAAGATTAGCTGGGCGCGGTGGCACGCACCTGTAATCCCAGCTACTCAGGAGGCTGAGACAGAAGAATCGCTTGAACCTGGGAGGTGGAGGTTGCAGTGAGCCGAGATCGTGCCACTGCACTCCAGCCTGGGTGACAGAGTGAGACTCCGTCTCCAAAAAAAAAAAAAAAAAAAAAAAAAAAAAAGAGGTGGAACAGAGTAAATGAAAACACCCAATGCCTCTTGAAGCTTAGGCTCAGAAGCCCCCCTTAGCCCCCCACAAAAGAACTGGGGCCATTAATGCAATCTAGCATAGTGAGATGTTAAGAGGCTGAGAAAGATTGTTAAGAGGCCGAAAAAGATCTCTGTTGCTATGCAGAAACACGAGAATGGTTATTGGAGCCAACTGCAGTTTATACCTTAAAGGTGGTAATAGGAAATCCCAGGGAGCTTTGGAAGTCTGGAGGCAGCTCCTGACCTGGTCTGGGAGTAAATATGGGAAAGAGGAATTCCGAAGTATTTCCCATCATTAGAGGAGGTAATGGCTAAGATGAGAGGATGGATTTATCAGTTAGCTTTTGCTGCGTAACAGTCCCCCTAAAATGGAATGGCTTAAAGACAACATTTGTTATTTCAATCAATTTGGTAAATTGTCTGGGCACATAGATGATCTCTGTGGTTAGCTAATAACTTGGCTGAGATAGGTAGTCTAGGAGGGCTTCATTCACATATCTGCTGCTTGGCCAGTTGGTTAGTATAGGGTACCTTTAGCTAGGTGCTCATCTCTGCTGCATGTGGTCTCTCATCCACTGGCAATTTAGCCTGAGTACTTTAATTTGGCAGGAATATTCTAAGAAAGCAAGAGGAGAAATTGCAAAGCCTCTATGGGCTAAAGCAAGTAACAAGACTGACCCAGACACAAAAGATGCAGAAATAGACTGTACCTCTTTTTTTCTTTTTTCTTTTTTTTTCTTGAGACAGGGTCTTGCTCTGTCACCCAAGCTGGGGTGCAATGACTTGATCTTAGCTCACTGCAACCTCAAACTCCTGGACTCAGTTGATCCTCACCCTCCTGAGTAGCTGGAAGTACAGGCATGTGTCACCACACCTGGCTAATTTTAAATTTATTTGTAGAGACTGGGTCTTGCTTTGTTGCCCAGGCTGGTCTTGAACTCCTGGCCTCAAGCAACCCTCCCACTGCACCCAATCCTCCCAATCACACCTTGGGATTACAGCCTCCTGAGTAGCTGGTACTACCGCACCTGCCACCACACCTGACTGATTTTTTGTATTTTTAGTAGAGGTGGGGTTTTGCCATGTTGGCCAGGTTGGACGGGCTTGTCTCGAACTACTGATCTCAGGGGATCTACCTGCCTAAAGTGCTTTTTCGATGGTAGGAAATGGAAAGAAATTGTAATCTACCACAAAGGGCATTCAGGCAGAAGCAACCTTATATGTGAGACCTGGACACAAGAAACAGTAAAATAGGTTGCATTTAGTGTATGGCAACCATATTTACCTGGCTGGAGCAGAGGTGGGAGGGGTAAGTGAGAAAAAAAGAGTAGAGTCATCAGAGAAGTCAGCAGGGGCTATGGTGAGGTTGGACTTTGGGTTGAGGATGACCAGGGAACCATGGCAAGGTTTCAAGAGGAGACTGACATGGTTAGATTTGGGCTGGGAGGAGTACAAAATGGATCAGGAGGAGCGCTGAGGAGGCTGTTGCAGCCACGAAGGTGATCGTTGTGGTAGCTGCTCTAGGATTTGCTAACGGGGATGCTGAGAAGTGCTTAGATGGGAGAGATAGTTTGGATGTAGAATCTGAATGATCTGTTGATTGACTGGAAATGGAGAATTCAATGAATCGACACTTATAGCCAGGTGCAGTGGCTCATGCCTGTAATCCCAGCACTTTGGGAAGCCAAGATGAGCTGATTGTTTGAGGCCAGGAGTTTGAAACCAGCCTAGGGCAACATAACAAGACCCTGTCTCTATAAAAAATCAAAATAAAATTATCTGGGCATGGTGGTGCATGCTTGTAGTCCCAACACTCAAGAGGCTAAGGCAGGAGGATAGCTTGAGCCCAGAAGGTGGAGGCTGAAGTGAGCTATGATTGTGCCACTGCACTCCAGTCTGGGTAAGAGAGAGACAGGCGTGGATGGTGTATGCTCATAGTCCCAGCTACTCAGGAGGCTGAGGCAGTGGAATTGCTTGAGTCCAGGTTCAAGGTTGCAGATTACATTACTGCACTCCAGCCTGGGCAGCAGAGTGAGACCCTGTCTCTAAAGAAATAAAAATGAAAACAAACCCCACTTCCAAAACACTTAGATTTATTCCTGGCTTGTAGACAATCCTCTATAAAACTACTCTAACTTGGCTGGGTGTAGTGGCTCACACTTGTAATCCCAGCACTTTGGGAGGCAGAGGTGAGTGGATTCCCTGAGGTCAGGAGTTCAAGACCAGCCTGGCCAATATGGTGAAACCTGGCCTCCACTAAAAATACAAAAAATTAGTCAGGCGTGGTGGTGGGCACCTGTAATCCCAGCTACTCAGGAGGCTGAGTCTGGAGAATCATTTGAACCCAGGAGGCATAGGTTGCTGTGAGCCGAGATCATGCCACTGCACTCCAGCCTGGGTGACAAGAGTGAAATGCCATCTCAAAAAAAAAAAAATTACTCTGACTTGATTCTGAAGGACTGGGGAGAGTTGAAAATCATCTTGGGTTCCTAAGCCAAATTGCTGGGTGATGATGGAACCATTGTGAGATGAAGAAGCTGGAGGGAGAGCAAGTTTGAATTGACAGTGACGTCAGTCTGGACCTGTTGAGTTTGAGGTGCCCATTGTTGAAAGAATAAACCTGTATCCCCAGCTGTAAGCAAATAAATGGATGGCAATGAAAAGGCTTGCTTTCAACTGTTGTTCTAAAACCTTGGTCCTGGTCTGGAACAGAGGTCCAGACTGTCTTCTAGTTACTCTGCTGTTTGTTTGTTTATTTATTTATATTTGTTGAGATGGAGTCTCACTCTGTTGCCCAGGCTGGAGTGCAGTGGCATGATCTTGGCTCACTGCAACCTCCACCTCCCGGGTTCAAGCGATCCTCCCACCTCAGCCTCTTGAGTAACTGGGATTACAGGCATGCACCACCATGCCTGGCTAATTTTTGTATTTTTAGCAGAGGCAGCGTTTCACCATGTTGGCCAGGCTGTTCTTGAACTCCTGAATTCAAGTGATCCACTCTCTTCTGCCTCCCATAGTGCTGAGATTATAGGCATCAACCTCCACGCCTGGCCTCATTTGTTTATTCAATAAATTGTATTGGGCACTATTGCATGCCACCATGTGATGTTCAGGATTCAGAGGTGACTCAACACTGGGTCCTGCCTTTATCTGGAGAGAGCCCAGCAGAGGAGGCCTTGTGGTCAGGCCCAGGTTGGGGAGGGACGTTATATTAAGGGAGGCAGCATTGAGGGAAGAGTGAGAACTCTGCTTGGCTGAAGACATTGGGGAAGTCTTCCTGGAAGAAGAGATATTGGAGGTGGGCCTTGAAGAATGAATAGGAGTTCACCAGGCAAATAGGAGAGGAGTTTTTAGCCCAGACTTCAGTCCTTTATTCATCTCCCTGTATATAATTACTGCAAGAATTGGCAAGAGATTCTGGAATGGAGAGTCCTGGGGTCTCTGAAGATCAGACAGACACATCACAGCTGACTCTGGCCCAAAAGGTACTTCATTAAGATAACATCAGCTACTGCAACAAACAAGACATTTTAGTGACTTAATATGGAAAAATTTATTGCTTGTCCACCAAATAGTACAATGCATGTGCTTCTGGTTCCAGGTGGGGGGCTTTTCTTCCACAGAGTAATTCAGGGACCCAGGCTGCTTTCATTTGCAGTTTTGCCATCCCTTAGAGTCTCAGCCTGCAGAAAATAGGGAGAGAGAAGATATAGAGAAGTAATTTCTCCTTAAGAACAGTGCCCTGAAAGTGATGCATATGACAAATGCTCCTATTCTATTGGCCAGAAGCAGTCACATGACTACATCCACATGCAAGGGGAGATGGGAAATGCAGTGCTTGCCAGGGCAGCCATTTTCCAGCAGTAATTCCATATTATGGAAGAGAAAGCATGAATTTTGGTGGATTGTTAGTTGTCTCTGCTTGAGGTAGGCAGCAGGAATAGAACTAGGGCCTTGGAAGCAGTATAACACTCAGTTTGATTTGAGCTCTTGAGTAAACCCTTCTTCTCCCTTGTTGGGTTTCTCTCTCTGAGTGATGAAGATTGGAAACTGGTTGATATCTGAGGTCTTTCCGAGTTTCAAAAATTGACCAAGTACGGTGACTCACACTTGTAATGCCAGCACTTTGGGAGGCCAACGCAGGCAGATTACTTGAGGTCAGGAGTCCGAGACCAGCCTGGCCAACATGGTGAAACCCTGTCTAAAAAGAAAATACAAAAATTAGCCGGGCATGGTAGCGGGCACCTGTAATCCCAGCTACTCGGGAGACTGAGTCACAAGAATCACTTGAACCCAGGAGGCAGAGGTCACAGTGAGCCGAGATCGTGCCACTGCACTCCAGCCTGGGCGACAGAGGGACACTCTGTCTCAAAACAAAAACAAAAACAACCAAAACCACAAAAATTGATGGGTCAGCGAATGCCCTTGGGTTTCTGAGCTGGAGCTAAGTTGGTAATACTGATTATGATGGTAGTAAGGAAGATTGTGCTGAAGATGATTGTGGCGATGGTCATGGTCATGAATATGATTGTGGCAATGATGGTGGTGATGGTTATAATGTAACCATGATGGTGATGGTGGTGATGGTGATGATAAGAATGGTAATGATGAGTATGGTGATCCTGATGATGGCAGTGATGATATCACTATCACGATGACGATGATAATTTCCAGAACGTGAAATGTCCAGCCCTTTTTATACGTTATATAATTGAATTACAACAACATGACACAGTAGAAATAAACCCCTCATGTTGGTTTGTCTTTATCCTTATGTTTCGTATTTATTGCTGAGTAACAAATTATCCCCAAACTTAATCGTGCAAAACCACTATTTATTATGTTTATGGATTATTTAGTTCCAGAATTCTTAAATGACTCACCTAGGTGGTCCTCGTTTGGGGTTTCCTTTTTTTTTTTTGAGATGGAGTCTCGCTCTGTCGCCTAGGCTTCTCAGCTCACTGCAACCTCTGCCTCCTGGGTTCAAATGATTCTCCTGCCTCAGCCTCCCGAGTAGATGGGAATAAAGGTGTATGCCACCATGTCCAGCTAATTTTTGTATTTTCAGTAGAGATGGGGTTTCATCATGTTGGCCAGGCTGGTCTCAAACTCCTGACCTCGTGATCCGCCTGCCTCAGCCTCCCAAAGTGCTGGGATTACAGGCATGAGCTGTCTGGGGTTTCTAATGAGGTTGCACACAGATGTTGGCTGGGGCTGCAGTCATCTGAAGGCTTGAGCTGGAGGGTTCACTTCCTGAGTGGTTCAGTCACATAGAACTTCAGCTCTTCTCCACATGGGGTTCCCAGCAAGGCTGACTGAGTGGCCTCACAACGGGGTCGCTAGTGAGTGGTCCAAGAGACCAAAGTAGAGCTTCAATATGTTTCATTATTTAGTCTTGAGAACTCACATCTTGTTACTTCCACCATATTCTTTTAGTTACACATGGCCAGTCTTGGTTCAATATGGGAGGGGATTACAAAAGGGCATCTTAATGGCCAGGCGTGGTGGCTGATGCCTGTAATCCCAGCACTTTGGGAGGCCGAGGCAGGAGGATCACCTGAGGTCAGGGGTTTGAGACCAGCCTGGCTAACATGGTGAAACCCCTTCTCTACTAAAAATGCAGAAATTAGCTGGGATGGTGACAGGCACCTGTAATCTCAGCTATGCAGGAGGCTGAGGCAGGAGAAATTGCTTGAACCCAGGAAGCGGAGGTTGCAATGAGCTGAGATCGCACCACTGCACTCCAGCCTGGGCGACAGAGAGTGAGACTCAGCTCAAAAAAAAAAAAATAAAAAGACATCTTAACTTATGTATAAATACTAGGAGCTATGGATCACTGGGGGCCATCTTGGAGGCTAGCTACTACAAACACATTGTCTTAATTACCGTAGATTTATGGTGTCTTCATATTTGGTAGGACTCGTAGCCTTTATTTTCTCTCTGTAGGAGTGTATTGGCTATTCATGACTCTGAGGTTTTCTATTTTCTATACAAATCTTGGGATTTGTACGTCAAGTTCAATGAAAAACCATTCTGGTGTTTTAAATTGAAATTGCATTAAATCTATAGCTCAATTTTGAAGAGAGTTGAAAATTTTAAAACTTTGAGTCTTGGGGCTAGGTGTGGTGGCTCATAACTGTAATCTCAGTACTTTGAGAGCCTGTGGTGGGAGAATCGCTTGAGGCCAGGAGTTGAAGACCAGCCTGGGTGACATAGTGACTCTCTGGCTCTATAAAAAAATTAGGCTGGGTGTGGTGGTTCAGGCCTGTAATCCCAGTACTTTGGGAGGCCGAGGCAGGTAGATCATGAGGTTAAGAGATCGAGACCATCCTGGCCAACATGGTGAAATCTTGTCTTTACTAAAAATACAAAAATTAGCTGGGCATCGTGGCACGCACCTGTAGTCCCAGCTACTCGGGAGGCTGAGGCAGGAGAATCGCTTGAACCTGGGAGGCTGAGATCGCTGTGAGCCAAGAGCAAGATTCCATCTAAAAAAAAATTAGCCAGGTGTGATGGCATATGCCTGTAGTCCCAGCTACTTGGGAAACTGACACAGGAGGATACTTTGAGCCCAGTAGGTGAAGGTTACAGTGAACTATGATCATACTGCTGCAGTCTGGTCTGGGTGACAGAGTGATATCCTATCTCTAGAAATAAATCAATGAATGAATAATAAAATAAAACAAAACACTGAGTCTTGCTAGAAAGGAACTAGTATACATTCTACTCCATTTAGGTCACTAGCTTTATGTTGGTTTTTTCATATCTTTTAGGCTATGGTCAATCGTGTCCCTTTAAAATCAAAGTCTGATTTCTCTATGGTGAAAAGTGAAATGGTAAAATGAAAATTCTTCATTTTACCATTCAATCAGTTCTAGCAACTGTGTACACTTGTGCAATCCACACCCTTTTCAAAACAGAACATCTCTATCACTTGTGGTCTCTCTGAGTCAATCTCTGCCTTCTCTCTTGTCCCGGAAGCAACCATTGATTTGATTTCTATCATCATAGGTTAGTTTTGCTTGCTCTAGGATTTCACAAATGTTATGTTTTTTTCTTTTTTTTTTTTAAAGATAACGTGGCCGGGCGCAGTGGCTTACGCCTGTAATCCCAGCACTTTGGGAGGCTGAGGCAGGTGGATCACGAGGTCAAGAGATCAAGACAATCCTGACCAACATGGTGAAACCTGCCTCTACTAAAAATACAAAAATTAGCTGGGTGTCGTGGTAGACGCCTGTAGTCTCAGCTACTCGGGAGGCTGAGGCAGCAGAATCACTTGAACCCGGGAGGCGGGGGTTGCAGTGAGCTGAGATTGCACCACTGCCCTCCAGCCTGGGTGACAGAGTGAGACTCTTTCTCAAAAAAAAAAAGGAAAAAGAAAAAAACCCCATGATTTTTGCTGATGTACTGACACTTAGTACACTTTGTACACTGGTTTTGTATTCAGCAACA
>PVKP010040935.1:0-19097 GCA_004027715.1 Plecturocebus donacophilus
TCTCTTCGTCACTTTCAGGTATACCTATTAAGCGTAAATTAGGTCTTTTCACATAGTCCCATATTTCTTGGAGATTTTGCTCATTCCTTTTTACTCTTTTCTCTCTGATCTTATCTTCTCGTTTCATTTCATTAAGTTGGTCTTCGACCTCTAATATCCTTTCTTCTACTTGATCAATTCGATTGGTAAAACTTGTGCAAACTTCACGGATTTCTCGTATTGTGTTTTTCAGCTCCATTAATTCGTTTATGTTCTTCTCTAAATTGTCCACTCTCGTTAGCATTTCGTCAAACCTTTTTTCAAAGTTGTTAGTTTCTTTGCATTGGTTTAGAACAGATTCTTTTAGCTCACAGAAGTTTCTTATTGTCCACCTTCTGAAGCCTAATTCTGATGATTCTTCACACTCGTTTTCCATCAAGCCTTGTTCTGTTACTGATAGGGAACTAGCCTCCTCTGTAGGAGAGACTTTCTGATTTTGAGTGTTCTCAGTTTTTTTACAGTGGCTTCTTGGCATCTTTATGGTTTTATCCATCTGTCGTCTTTGTAATTACCCACTTTCAAATTAGGTCTCTGAGTGGACGTCCAGCTTGTTAATTCCCAGCTCCGGGATCTATGTACTTTTCACTGTGCGACTCGCAATGCTAGCTAAAACAGCAGCGTTGAAATTCGTGGTGCCTTTCTGCCCGGGGGTCTCCAGTCTGGCTTCTCAGTCCCTTTTTCAGTCAGCTGGATGGACTGCTCTGACTTTCCAGAGCGCCAAACATCATCCAAAAGGAGACTCAGTCCCGTTTACTCCGCACCAAGAGCCACCGAGCCGAGGCGCCGGCAAAAAAGCCACGCCAGCCGAAAGGGTCACGCTGGCGACCCGTGGGGCTCCTCCACTGGGAATGTCCTGGTCCGTGGGCAGCAAAAATTTATTGGTAAGTGTGGCGTCCACTGGCTCTCTGCGCTTTTACTGGGAGCTGCAATGCTGAGCTGCTAGTGATCGGCCATCTTGGATCTCTCTCCCGATCACTTTAAGGCCAGAAGTTCAAGACCACTCCTAGAGGCTTGGTGAGTCCCTTGTTTTATTTATTTAAAAATAAAACAAAAACAAGTCTTTTATAAGCTGCAAGGAGATGTTTTAGGTCTATGGGAATTTTAGTACATAATATGTTCTATTTCTGTTATGGAAGTAGTTCCGAGTGAGAAGTGCGAAGTGAAACTTAATGAGATAGTCATGCAATAGCTTCCTATTCAGCCTGGGTCTGTGAGCTATAGGAAGCTTTTAACAGTGCTTGCCAAGCACATTTACTGTCATCATCTTTAACTTTCACAACAATCTTTAAGATGGTTATTATCAGTATTTTATAGATGAGGAAGTGTGAGACACAGAGAGATGAAGATAACATGCCCAAAGCAACTCAGTTAGAGAGGGAGAGAGTGGGGCTCTCAAGCCTAGCTCACCTGGCTTGAGCTTCATGTGGTCCTAATTCATTTGGAATTGGATGACGCCTTTGTTCTTCCAGAGGTCAACACCAAGGAAGACAGACTTGCAAGGCATTTGCTTCTCTAGAGAAGGTGGGAAAACTCTGCCCACATCATCAGTGTTGATGATGTCCCAACATTACAACTCCTTCCCTGAGTTCTAGGCCCCAGGACTCCTTCCCTGAGTCCTGGGCAATGGTGAGCCTTTGGAAGGCATCAGGTAAATGACAGAGAAATGTCATTTTTACTAATTTTCTTTTCCGTAACAGATTAGAGTTTGCTCTTGGAACCATTTGAAGAATTCTCTTCTCACTCCCCAGTATAATCATGGAAGAGAACTTCAGGGAAATTTTATAGCTTGACCTAAAAATACTTTTGTAGTCTTAAGGAGTATTCCTAAACTTCATTTATTCCTACTGTGAAAAAATTAAAAGAGTACACAAATAAATGTGCTTTTGCAAGCTCATTGCCCTTCTAGACAAGTATTTTGGTACTTCTTTATTCTACTACTCTTATCAGAATGGCAATATTTCTATACAGTCCTGTGATATATAACTTCGCTAGATGCTTAGAGAAATTTCCATTCCTTATTTGAAAAACTTTTGCCTCACTGCCAAGGAGAGCTGAAGTGTTATTTGGGGCTGTGCTTATAATGAGGATGACTTTAATATGCTTTTGCTTCAGTGAGGAGCTGACTCCTTCGTTTACCAATATTTTATAACCAAAACCATCTAATCCAAAACTATAACTCAGGAAGTTTTCTAAGTGTCTACAAATTTCTCCTATTTCTGTGACTTTATTAAAAGTGAATAATAGGGTAGACTGTTGGAGAATTTTCTTTTGAAGTATGTTTTGATCCTACATTAGCCAACTTTAAAGTATAAGCTTTATGGAAAGAAACTCTGGTTTTTCCATTACAAATCCTGAAAACCGGCAAGAGGCATCTCAGATCGCACTGCTGTTTCTAAAAATCTTTTTTTCTTTTTCACAAATTCTGATGAGGAACATGTGAGTTAAACTTTAGTATCTTTGTTGTCAACTTACGTTGTCAACATAAAATAGTTAAACTACTTACACATGGTTCTGTACTGAATATAATACAAGATGAGTGATGTTGGGGATAACACATCAGAAGATGCATTGTATTGGCACGAGGTGTGATTCATTTTCTCTTGGCCTTGTAGACTAGGATTTAAACTACTTGCTTTAAAGCAGAAGTCCCAACCCCCAGGCCACAGACAGGTACCAGTTTACTAGAAACCCAGCCACACAGCAGGAGATGAGCAGCTGGCAAGCAAGCGAGGTTTCATCTGTGTTTACAGCCACTCCCCATCACTCGCATTACCGCCTGAGCTCCACCTCCTAAGAGATCAGCAGGCAGTTCTCGTAGGAGTTTGACTCCTACGTAAACTGTGCATGGAAGGAATCTAGATTGCCTGCTTCTTATGAGAATCTAATGCCTGATGATCTGTCACTGCCTCCCATCACCCCTAGCTGCAACTTTCTAGTTGCAGAAAAAACAAGCTTAGGGCTCCCACTGATTCTATATTATGGTGAATTGTATAATCATTTCATTATATATTGCAATGAATAATAATAGAAATAAAGTGCACAATAAATATAATGTGCTTGAGTCATCCTGAAACCATCCTCCCACTCCCTGGTTTGTGGCAAAATTGTCTTCCACAAAACCAGTCCCTAGTGCCAAAAAGGTTGGGGACTGTTGCTTTAAAGCGTATTGAATTCAAAAGAAAATTCTATCTGTCAAAAATGAATGCCAGGTTTTTAGACCATCCCCTATTAAAGAACATGTCAGTAATTACCAATCACGTGTTTCTGTTATCAAGTTTGATCCAAATGGCCCTCTTGCTTATCAAGTATGCTATTCAGCTTTTGAGAGAGGACTAGTGTGACCTATTTGTGTAACAGCTGAAAGCAGACAGCTCAGTTGCCCCCGAATATTCCTCAAGCCTCTTCTCTCTCCACAAACTCAGCTACTCACAATAAAAACTGCTAGAAGATGAAAAGGGTGCAAAATGGTTTATATTTTTAATTAACCCCTTTAATTTGTCACGATGGTTATTAGGAACTCATTTGTACTTTGGGGAGCATATTCCTGTCATAAAATAAGTCTGGACACATTTATGAGCGATCTCTTGCTGAGTACAATATTAGCCTACTAGTCTAAGAATTCTTAGAAAATTAATTGGTCTTGGAAAAATAGATAATATTTGCCATCATTTCCATCCTAATGTGCAGTGAATCACAGTTATGCCCAAAAGGCATGAGATTTTAGACTTAAGTGATTTAAGGAGTTTTCCTTGGAGACATTGACAAAGGAAAAAGCCTGGAGAGTGACCATCTGGGATTCAGTTTCATTTTCCTTTAAGTTTCCATCACCAACCACCAGGTGTGCTGCAGAAAGACTTGCCATCAAGGTACCCTCAGCTGGGAGCTAGGAGGATGCCTTGGATGTTTTATTTAAATATTTGAAAGTGAATACCTTGATAATCATTTAAAAATTTTTATCCTTAGATTTTATTTCAGAGTGCTAAAGATAAGCTCAGAGACCAAAGTGACATTTGCAAGCATTTATAGAGCACTGAGTGGGCATGTTGGCATTGAACTTGAAGATTCAATAGGAATATGAATAATGGCAATTATTTTATTGAACATTTGAGCAGTTATCACCAAACAGTGTGCTAAGTGCATGACATGCATCATCTCATTTAATTCTTATAATCCCCCAATGAAGAAGATGCTCTTGACATATGAAGAAATTGGGATTTAAATTTTTTTTAACATTCCCAAAATTATAGAGCCAGTTATTGATGCAGCCTGGATTCTAACCTAGGTTTATCTCTGAAGACTAAGTACATAACTATTCTGCTTTGCTGCTTCTCTGTTTACATTCTCTCTTGACATGGGCTTAAAAGATCCTTGTGATAGAAATAATAGTAGTTATGTAATGGCTAACCCATATGAAGTGATTCCTTTTGGGTATATGTTGTTCTCAGTGTTTTATATTACTAATTAGTTTAACCCTCCCAAGGGTCTGGTGAGAGTGGGTCCTATTTTTATCCCTGGTTTATGTTTGAGAAAAATGAGGCAGACAGAAACCTGCAGATCTTTAAGATCTGGGCTGTATTTTGTAACAGATTCCTTGGCTCCTGCCTGCCTTCTGTGAGGGATACAGGGATTGCAACATTTCTTTCTTTTCCACTGTACTTTGAGGCAAGAAGTTTTTCTACTTGAGTTCTGATGTGAGTGACTAAGGGAGGCAAGTGAAAACATTACTTCTTCTAGGTTCTCCCACACGCAGGGAAAATTCAATTCGTGTTTGAGGAAATTAATTCTAACTTGAGAAAATTTGAAATCAGTCGTTTTCTTTAGATATGGCACAGAGCCCTGGAACAACAAGAATTTTCTGCTTGGTCTCAAGTTCCAAATGAGATTAGCTTGAGAACTCCTGTGAGAGTCTCACACTTAGAGAATCCCCACGACTGCCCTACATTCCCTGGACAAATTCCAGTAGAGCTCTGTTTCTTGATCATCTTCATGGGCTTGTTTTGAAAATGAGTGAAGTATCCTTATGCAAAGAAAAATGAGAAATGTAATATTTGCCTGCTTGGGTTATGCAAAAAGGCATATGAACTCAAGCTGGTAGGAATGTTAAGCAGGAAACACCACAGAAGCCTGAAAACAATGAAAATCCTTCAACTTTGGAATACAGGCAGAGGGGTGAGATCAGTCTTCTGTCTTTCCATCCTGTAGTGGGCAATGCCTCTTGACCCGTGACATACAAGCATGCATCTCTCATTTAATTCTTACAACCCAGTGAGGAAGGTACTCTTTACGATAAAGAAACTAGGGTTTAGAAAGTTTGTTTTAACGTTTCCAAAGTTCATTCTATGGGACATGAATGTGTGCATTAGGAAACCATAGGAGAATAAGGGCCTGTGTTACTCCTTCTTGTTAAGCTCATCTTTCATGACCCCCTCCCCTCTTTCCTCTTCCCATTGGCTCTTGGTTCTTTATGGCTTGCTCTCCCAAGCCTAGAAC
Source organism: Plecturocebus donacophilus (assembly GCA_004027715.1). Classification (NCBI taxonomy): domain Eukaryota; kingdom Metazoa; phylum Chordata; class Mammalia; order Primates; family Pitheciidae; genus Plecturocebus; species Plecturocebus donacophilus. The sequence continues at coordinate 5,530 of PVKP010040935.1, forward strand.
AAGTTCTTTCCTCATTCATTCAGGTAACCTAGTGCCATTATCACAAAACCAATTACATGTTCCACATTTCAAAGACAGTTTCAGTCAAGTACAGGTTGAGAGAAAGCTTCTGCAACATTCAGTTCTTTTTGGCCTCAATCCTTGAAGAATAGATTTCTTCATTGTTTTTTTCCAGAGATAGTGTAATGGCTGATGGCTGTGTGAGGATCTATTAGAGGCTAAGGGGCTGAGATGAAAGGTTATGTTCTTGTGAAACCAACACTGCCACACCCAAATACCCAATTCATGAGCTCCCTTGGTTGGAGCTCAGTACATTTGATTCACTGATGAATGAAAAAGGTAAGGGTGTGCACTAGTGCCGTTTCCCATGCATGTCTGGAACCCTCTTCCTTTAGACCTTCACGCAGCATTCTCTGTCTCTTCATTCAAGCCTTGGTTGAAATGTTGACTTCTCTCCTGAGCTAAGGTAGACCTTCAATTCAGCCTTCCTCACAGTCACCTGATTGTAATTCTCTCACTAGCACATTGGCAGTCTGATATTTTTCTTGTGGATTTAATTGTTCATTGTCTATCAATCCTATTAAACTCTAAGCTTTATATTTATTGTCTGTCAATTCTGTTAAACTCTAAGCAAAGAATCCCTCTCAGTCGTGTCACCAGATTCTCTTGTGCCCAACACAGTGTCTGGCACTGGAAAGATGCACAGAAAATGTTTGACGAATGGATGAATGAATCTTAGTCCCTGTTGCCGTTCAGCCCTAGCAATCTATGAAGGCTGGCACCTTTTCAGGCCTTTTTAAATGAAAAGAAATACCAGATGAGCTCGAGCATCATGGAAACTCCCTCCATAAGTGATGTGCTTCCCTCAGGTTGTATCTAGGCAGAAGCAGTGAATAGAAAAGATGAATTTTTTCAGTTTTGCTTTCATCCCACTGTTGTGACACCCCCAACTGCCTTTGTCTGTTGGTTTGAGTGAGTGTTCCACTGGGAAAACGGAGATTTATTTCCCAGAAACAGGATAGCATTTTCTTATTTTGACAAATCTAGAAAGCAATTCCTGCAGCACATAAAAGATATATAACATGTAGACACTAAATTCTAAGACACTACTCAGTCATGAGTAAGAAGGTGTGTGTGTGTGTGTCTGAGAGAGAGAGGGAGGGAGGAGAGGAGAGAAAGACAGACAGACAGAAATCCTTAACTAGTCTGTGGCTAGGTCTTCTCAGTTCCAGATATTGAATTGGTTGAATGAATTATTCAAACAATTGTCTTAATTCACTTCCCTTCCCCTAAGGTAAGCCACTGATACCTGGAACCCATCAAGGTACTAAAACTCCAGATAACATGGAAAACCGTCTCTTACCAACACAAATTTTTCTTTTAGGATCCCAAATGACACAGAACTCAGTGTGGCACTACCAAATCCATTTGGAAAAAGAAAGCCAGTGAACGGATGTGAGTGGCTGGCCCTATTTTTCATGCATCCTTATGCAAATGCACGGTGTTTTGCATTTCCATACCTGCCTCTCTTTGGAGGTGTGGGATAGCCAGTATCACAACCAAGAGTTTAGATCTGTGTTCCCCAGGCCCACTTAAATAGAACCACGGCTACCAACCACTGCCACTTATCATGGGACCCTACAATTTTTGCATACTTTACCTCGGTTCACAGAACCACCCTCTGAGGTGAGCGACATTCCTCCTAGTTCACAAATGAGGAAGCAGAGGTCTCTGGTGTTTAAGTGGTGTCTACCTGATGTTACACAGCTAGAAGTGGGAAGGCTGGTGTGGGAAGTCTTGTCATTGTGTCTATTCTGCCTCTCAAAGCACTGACATTATTTTCAGATCCCTCTTAAAATACTTAGCCACTCTTTCACTGTATTAGCATTCTTTCAGAACATATCTTTCCCCTCCTATTAGGCTCTAGAGGTTGGCATCCACACCTCTTCCTTCTCTTAATCCCCTATAGGTCTTAGTGAAATGCTCTGCACATAACAAGCCAGGAACTGGACTAAGGTGTGGGAAATGAGGCATTCTCCTTAGGTGCAAATTTTAAGATGGTGCCAAAAATCTAGTGATCAAAATAAACAATATTTTAATGCACTATTTAAAAACTCAATGTAAAAATTCCATAATGAGCAAAATAGCAAAATTTTAAATGAAGACAGAGATGGTTTCCGATCCTGCAGTTCACTCCCTAGTCCCAGTCCTGTAAGAAGCACTGAAAACTTGTCAAATGTATAGGTTGTAGAATTGGTGTTTTGCTCTCGTAAGCTAAACATATGATTAAGTATCCAGTAAAACGCTGCCATTCAGAACCCATGGATGGATCAGGTGAACTGAAACCCTTGGCCTTTCCTGCTGTCCATCTGACCACAAAGATGTTGATTCAGCTCTAATGGGATCCAGCTGTAATGGGATTCAGCTGTAATGGTCATGCCCAAGCCTAGAAAAATGGCCAGAGTCCAGCTTCCCTACCAGCCTTAGCAGCAGTCTACCCAATAGGGGGAGTTTTCTTAACAGAAGTTTAAATTAAAAACTGCCATTGGTTGTCTAAGATTTTGAAATTTCTATGTTTGCAGTTTCATTTTGTTATTTTTTTGCCTTTCTTGATATTTTTTTACTTTCAAGAAATCAGAGTAGTTGTTTTGGAAGGATAGACTAATATATGCATATAATATATATACACACACACATATACTATTTCTTTATATATTTATCCATGTCTCCTCTACCATTCCCGGCCTTCCACCAGGGCTGGAGAGACAATAGTAACTCAGTATTTTTGAGTTATTGAAGGATTGTGGGAGATGAGCCATAGGAAAAAGAATAGTATTTTTTTAAGTTTGAGCATATTAAATCTATATCTAAGTTACCACTCTGCTTTAGAGCTAGCAAAAAGGTTTATAACAAAAAAGCCGGTCTAATTTGCTTTCATTTAAACCCATTTTTCCATGCTGTTTTCATTGTTTGTGTTTGGGACACTACTTAGCCAGATGAAGGAATCTGTAAGTGGAATGGACTTGCACTGCTGTTCCCAATAACATTTAGTAAAACAGAAATCCTGGGTCCAAGTGTGCATTGGGCAGCTTCTCCTCTCAACAAACAGGCTCAACTGCAGAAAAAATCAAAACTTTTATGGGAACTTGAGTCTTTCCCCAAAGACATTTCTCCCCAGAGTCAACAGAATTAAAATATAGAAAACTAGCTTCAAGTCCACAAGCTGTCAGACTGACTAGAAGCTGAGTTAGAGACAACAGAAGCCCTCATGGTGTAACAGCCAGGAACTGGGCAGAACAGTTTTTTCGTCTTTCCTGTAAGTGTGGCCTCCTTAACTGGAGCACCAGGGTTGGAGCTCTGGGTCTGGCTGTTGAAGAGAAGGAGCTATTTCCATCAGAATAAATTCTTCTACTGCCTAAGTGTACTCTTCCTAAACAGGCACAATCTAGAAAAACTTAGCAGTTTTGAACAAAACCAGATTTTTTAAATTCATTTGACAAATATCTACTGAGCATCTTCAGATGCCAGGCACTGGGAACTCAACAGAGAGCAAAATAATAATATCTGTCTCACATGGAGCCAGGGTTATGGTAAGGGGAACTTAAGATAAATGAATAGGTGTAATTGTAGCACTTTGGGAAGCCAAGGTGGGTAGATCACCTGAGGTCAGGAGTTCGAGACCACCCTGACCAACGTGGTGAAACGTTAGTCTATACCGAAAATACAAAAAGCACCCAGGTGTGGTGTCAGGCGCCTGTAGTCCCAGCTATTCAGGAGCTGAGGCAGCAGAATCACTTGAACTTGGGAGACAGAGGCTGCAGTGAGCCACTGTACTCCAGCCTGGCCAACAGAATGAGGTTCTGTCTCAAAAGAAAAAAAAAAAGACTAGGCAAACAACAGTAGGATGTGCCAGGTGGTATAAGTTTCATGAAGATGGAGAGAAATACAACAGCAAAAGGATGGCTGTTTTGACTCAGGTGGGCAGGAAAAGACTCTACAGAGCAAAGTGTTGAGCAGAGGCCTGAATGAGAGATGGAGTACGCATAGCTCGTGATGTGCATGCCCTCATTTATCTTCATAGTGCCTTATCCAATACTGGGGGCATAGTGATGCTTGGGAAATATGTATTGAATAAGTAAATAAAAGAAAAATATAAGAAAGGTCTTTACTACTATATTTCAGAACTAAGTAGATAGCCATCTTTTGAAAATCATGTTAAATTTATCTGATAACTTAATGTCTCTTCATTTACCGTTAGATGTTAAAAGATAAAACAAGAAAAGGATAATGGTATTCTTAAGAGTTATCACTGAAGCCTACTTTGTGCCATACTCTTGCTAGGCACTTTATTTATTTACTTACTTTTTATTGCACTTTAGGTTCCAGGGTACATGGGCAGAACATGCAGGACTGTTGCATAGGTACACACATGGCAATGTAGTTTGCTGCCTCCATCCCCCCCGTAACCTACATCTGGCATTTCTCCCCATGTTATCCCTCCCCAACCTCCCTACCTCCTGCTTAGCGCCTCCCTAATCAGACCCCAGTGTGTGATGCTCCCCTCCCTGTGTCCATGTGTTCTCATTGTTCAACACCCTTCTATGAGTGAGAACATGTGGTGTTTGATTTTCTGTTCTTGTGTCAGTTTGCTGAGAATGATGGTTTCCACATTCATCCATGTCCCTGCAAAGGACACGCACTCATCATTTTTTATGGCTGCATAGTATTCCATGGTGTATATGTGCCACATTTTCCTTGTCCAGTCTATGATTGATGGGCATTTGGGTTGGTTCTAAGTCTTTGCTATTGTAAACAGTTAGGTACTTTATTTTAATTATTTCTAATTTGTCAAACAGATTATAAGCCTGTAATTTGGTATTATTATTATCATTCCCATTTTATGGATAAGAAAACTGGGGTTTAAATAAGCTGCCTGAAGTGTATGTTTTTAAATATTGCATCTGGCATTTGTACTCAAGTGGGCTTCATTTCAATGCCTGCTCTCTTGTCAGTGTGCCACTGATTAAAGGGAAGCCACCTGAAAAAATAAAATTTTACTGAAAAAGATCTTTATTGATTTTTGCTGAATTACAAAGGGATAAGCATTCTTTAAGAAAAGAAGTATATGAAGAACAAATCAAATGTGCTTCTCACATCACTATTGACAATATGGAAACCTTTTCTTTATAAAAATGATGCACATACATAATAACAATTTTAAAACAACATAAGGATATATGAAATAAATTGTTTATTTCCATAGGTTACTGGGTACAGGTGGTAGTTGGTTGCATGACTAAGTTCTTTAGTGGTGATTTGTGAGATTTTGGTGTACCCATCACCTGAACAGTATACACTGCACACAATTTGTGGTCTTTTATCCCTCACCCGCTTCCCACCCTTTCCACCTGAGTCCCCAAAGTCCATTGTGTCATTCTTATGCCTGTGCATCCTCATAGCTCAGCCACCACATATGAGTGAGAATATACGATGTTTGGTTTTCCATTCCTTCACTGGACATATGAATTAAAATTTTAAAACTACCTTCTTTTCCTCCAAACTCCAATCCCATTCTCTATTAGGAACCACTACAATCAGTTTCTTGTGTAATTTCTGAAACTGTGTTTGCATTTGGAGACAAAGAGAAGGTGTGTGTGTGAGCATGTGTAATCCATCTTTAGGAAACAGCTTTTACAAATAATTTTCTGTTTCTATCCATGCCAGTTGCCTCCAACTTCCTAAATAGCAACAGTTTTACCGCATAACACATCTAAATGAAGAACTATAGAATGTTTATGCTGGAAGGTACTCCAAAGACCTCTGGGCAGACTCTCCAGTTGTCTAATGAGGAACCTGAGATCCCAGAGAGTCAAATGACTTGTGTAAGATAACACAGTCAGTCCAGAAAGCAGTCAGCAGCCACCCAGTAAGAAACCTGGGTTAGTAGTTTGTCTATACAACCTGATGCTGCAAAACTAAACAAAGCAAAGTGAAATCAAGAAAATGCCGAGCCATTGTAACCTAAGTGAAAACAACATTCAAGAGCTTCATGTGAATTAATATTTAGGGTAAATACTTAATCATGGCTGCGTCTGTCTATATGAAATTTAATGAATAAATCAGGAAAATTTACCTCTGTTAAAATCACACAGGAAATATACTGGAGAAATGATTAACAGGGATTATGAGCTACTTATCCAAAAACCATGTGTATCAGCTTTCTAAATCCTGAAGGCAAGTGTGAAAGAAAATCTTATTACTGAGAATGCATTTTTGTCTTTGAAAAGGTGTTTTGTGGTGAACATTCTAATACATTTGATTTATCCATACTGATAGGATTTACTATTTATGTTGCACAAAATGTCAAGTATTAAAATATATTCCAGCTTAAGAATCCCTCTTTCTGTCCAGAAAATCAGGAGTTTTGATGATTACTAATCTACCTATCTGTAAATATTTGGGTGGTTTAAAATAGTATTGTAGTCTATTTTAAATGGCTTTGCTTTAGAGGATGGAAAAAGCATATAACTATTCTGGTGCTTTGAAAAATCCTAATTGGCAAAATGATGTAATTTTCATCTAAGAGAATAAACTGTCTCATCCAAGCAGGAGTCAGAGCCCCACTACTTTTTTTTTTTTTTACAAATACATGGAGGCCCCTGAAAGTTAAAATAAGGCAGAAACCATGTAAAATGATGAAGTTGCATTTTAGTAGAAAACATACGTACTTCACTCCAATCCCTAGACTGGTCACTGGGTTGAGATACTGAGTGGTATACACTGTGTTTCTAGAAAAATTATTTCACAATTTTATTCATTACTTTTGTAATAATTTCCAGAGCTCATGATTCTTACATTACATAGCCCTAATGAGCATTTTCCCATTGTTTTTTCACCCTCCTATTCCTTGTATGTTTGCAGAAGTGTTAGTGGAAGTCAAATGTTGTTCTTGAGCAAGTTTGTTTATTTAGTCATTTTTCCTTTCCAGAGAATCTGTTGATAACCACAATATTTAAGGCCATAATGTAGGGACTGGATATAGTGAATGAAACAAAGTTCTTACTCTCATGGAACTTACATTCTGGTACGGGAAAACATGACATTCATAAACACATAATCATACACAGTATCATGTCCTATGAAAAAATTAGGGTAAGCAGATGGGTATAATGGAAGATTGGGGCAGTTCAGAAAGATCTCTGTCATAGCTCAGCAGAGCTCCAAGGGAAATGGGGCAGCCAGCCATGATACTCTCCACCATCCAAGTGCTCCTGGCAAAGAGGAAAGAGGGTGCTTGGTGAATATGAAGAACCATCAAGAAGCCAGTGTGCCTGGAACAAAGGGAACGAGAGCAGGACAGAGTGGTAGAAAATGAAGCAAAAGGTAGCCAGGCCAGAGTGCTTAGGGACTAACAGGATTTACCTGAATAAGTGGGAATGTGATGACTTGAAGAAAGCGGCCATATCTCTTTTCCTTTTAGAAGAATCACGCAGGCTGATGTAGGTAGTACACTGTGCATGGGTAAGGGAGAAGTAGGGGGCAGCTAGAGGTTACAGTTCAGACAAGAGATCATGGTGGCTTAGGAAGGGTCACTGCAGGGCCATGGTGTTTGATGGTACAGGTTGTTCACTACGCAAAGGCATCTGAATTTTCTCATCAAGCCAGGGGTTGTGCCAGTCACAACCAGGGATTGTGCCAGAAAAAAAAAAACTGTCATTTTCTAACTGGCATCCCAGAGTGGGGATTTTTCTACAATTCACCTGTCTTTTGCTAAATTGCATGCTGGTGCTGAAAGTATGTACTAGCAATGGTGCTACTGGGTCACAGTAGAGATAAGCAGGAAGTGGAATAAAGCCAATGAGATTTGCTGATAAGGTGACAGATAACCAATTAATGAAGTAATGAATTAAGTTCATCAATATCTGGCATCTCTGTCACTCTTCCTCGTTGTAGGTGGGTTCCCTAGAAGAAAAGCCCAGGGAGATTAGCATGCAGGAAGTTGATGAGAGGGTTCTCCTGGGATCAACACCCAAGGAAGAGAAAGGGAGGAATCAGGACTGGACAGAGGGAGAAATTGTGCTACAGTGCAACCTCAGTGAAGGCCCCAGCCTACTTCATGGATGCTGTGGCACTGGGATGATTCTTTGTGTTTTTCCAAGTCAGGAGAAGAGGGTCAAACCTTTATATCCCTGTGTCTAGTATCCAGCAAAGTGATGTGATCTTGGATATGCCAGCTATTTTCACTGAAGGCATTCCCCAGAGAGGGCTGATCAGAGGAGGACTGCTTTCCAGTGGCTGTCCCACCATCTGGGGTAATAAGCCCTTCAGTCCTGAAGAGGGATCTGCAGCACAGCATCTCCACGTCCCATGGAGGGACACTCCCTGTCCCGCATCTGTGACATAGATATTGTCACGCTACTCTTTTCTGCTCGCTTAGAGACAGCTTTGGTAGATTTTCAGGCAGCTACCAACGGTCCCATCAAGTGGCTGTGCAATGGAATCTATTTGCCCTACACATTTTAGGAAAAAGCTTATCCATATCCCAACCTTCAGCAAACTTGGAGTGTACGGGGCAAAAACTGTACAGTGAGCAAAAAGTAGTCGATTCCAAGCTCTTTCATCTGAAAAGGAGCTCAGGTGATCCTAGGGGCCAGTCATTAGCTGGTATGGTCTTTACGTGAATTTATTGTCTAAAGATAGGATCTTTCAGTTTGATGATGTAAGTGGGAGATGCAGCTCTTTTGGATAATTTAAGAAAATCACTTTGTTTATGAGGAAAGCGTCTCTTACACACTCTTTCAAGCTGCAATAGGCCTGCCTGCGGTGTGGCCCACCAGTGTGGTGTCGCCATGACAACAACTCCTCATCAAGACACTGGATCAGAGAAGCAGACCTCAGTGTACCACATTGGGCAGCCCCACGCAGGTCTGAATGTGCTGAGCCATGTAGTCTTATACAAGGACTTATCCTGTCTACATTTTATTTTCAACATCTTTAAAATGAAGAGAATCCCTTATCTGTGTATCTCATAAAGAATCCTGTGTGGCTTAAATGAACTCATCTGAGCTGACACAAATTATAAACTTTAAAACATGCTATAATTGTGAGCTGGTGTAAGACTTATACAGAGAATCCAGAGACAAGTTAAGCTTGACAGTTTTGACATCTCAAAAGCATGAGAGACTATAAAAATAGGGAAAATATTTATTTTAGTTAACTTGTGAAATAGGCAAAGTGCTATTTTATGAGTACTCTGGGCACACATGCTACTTCTTAAAAGGCACGATAATGACTCTGGATCTAGGGCAGCCTGTATTTGAGGCATAGCCTAGAGCTGGAGATTCAGTGCAAGAGCATTTACTGAGCACCTCGTCTATGGGTGTAGGGAGCACTGGGCCGGATAGGATTCAGTGACAGTGGAGGCATGGACCCTTTCTTCAAAAGATTAAAAGCTGGTAGATGACCAGATATAGTGGCTCATGCCTATAATCCCAGCACTTTGGGAGGCCATAGGGTGTGGATCGCTTGAGGTCAGGAGTTTGAGACCAGCCTGGCCAACACACTGAAACCTAGTCTCTACTAAAAATGCAACAACAACAACAAATTCGCCGGGCGTGATAGCACGCACCTATAATCCCAGGTACTTGGGAGGCTGAGGCGGGAGAATTGCTTGAACCCGGGAGGCAGAGGTTGCAGTGAGATCACACCACTGCATTCCAGCCTGAGTGACAGAGTGAGGCTCTGTCTCAAACAAACAAATGCCAATAGGGAACAGGAGACAAATATCTAAATTTCAGGACAAATGTGATAAGTGCAACAGGACAGATACAATCATGTCTCAACGTCCAAAGAATGGAGGAGTTTATTAGGGGACAGATGACAGCAGAAAAAATTATTTAAAGAGGTAGAAGTTGCAATGCTGTAATGAATGGGTAAGATTTGAAAGTTAGGTAAGACAGATATAAGAAAGCAAGACAGATATAAGGCAAAGCCTCACAAATAGGTAACAAAATTTATTCCGGTAAAAGAATGGTTCAACGTGATTGCAGCAAGCAACAATGTGGAAGAATTATCCTAGCTAACACTGAGTGCTTACAGCATACTAAACACTATCCTAAGGACATTAAGGGTATTCCTTCGGGTAATGAACATAGTGGCCTTATGGGGTAGATAATATTGACACCATTGGATGGATGAGCACAGAGAGCTTAAGTATATTGCACATGGTCACCCAGCTACTAAGTGGTCCCTGGCAAAAGCTGGAATCATGCTGGAGGAACCATTCTGGAGCCATAGAAGAAGATGCAGTCACAGGCTAGGTGACATTGCATAAGGCAGAGAGGGACAGGGAGAAATACCCAGGCTTTTCCTTTAGCTCCCCAAACTCCTCCCTCCAGCCCTCCCACTGGCAGAGACACGCCTAGGAAAGGTACCACCTGAGGGGGAACACTGGCAGAGACACGCCTAGGAAAGCTACCACCTGAGGGGGAAAAGGGAGGAACCAGCACCAGCACTGGGGCTCTAGCCCAACCCACTGCGGAAGTAATTATGGAGGAGCCAGTGGAACCAGGATGCAGAGAGTGAATTCTGGAGAGGTATATAGACGGAAAGGATAGCATTTAATATTGCTTGGAAGGAGCAGAACCCGGCAGAAGGATTGTGCATGCACAAGAGAGAAATAAGCTGAGGAAATCCTAGATTCAGCCTTGGCTTATGAATCCCCCGGACAGTACCTTCTCTTCCTGTCACAGATTTGCCATCTCATATGTGGCATTTCAGTTTCATGCACACCAGAAGAGTTCTTATTCTTCTTGTTCCTATTTTGTTTGTTTTCCTCTTACCCTAGTTATTACCTGCCTGGTCAAGTGTGAAGAGCCATACAATTATTAATAGTCATTGTATTTATGATCGCCACAGGTATTTTAAGTGTTTCCCAAATTATAGCACAACTTTCTTGTGCAGCTGTTGTCTCCGCCTGCTTTCTTGGCTAACAAAATGTTAATATAACCCTCAGGAGCCTCAAAGTTTTTGTGGATCAAATAGCCAAGGCTTGTCATTGTAAATACTTTACAGATGATAGGGTCAATAGCAAATTTTTGAACATGCATAGTGTTTGGATAATTTATTTAGGATACCTGATAAGATTTACCATTGAAAGCTACTTTGTTCCTTAATGGCACATAGAGGCTAAAAATAGTACAAATTTGTTTCAAAATAGAAAAGGGAAAAAGTTCCAACTTTTTCTCCATCCTGAGATGGAGAACTTTTTGAAGATGATTATCAATATTTAGCATTGGTCCCTATCCACACACCTGGGAGGGAATGGCTTTGCTTTCTGGAACTTCTTGCTCCTGAAGAGTTACAGGAAGAGTTGGAGAAGAATTTCAGACAGAAACATTTCTTCTTTTGGTTGTTCTCGCCTTGTTTCCTAGGACATCGTTTTCATGTCAGCATGATCTTGGCTGAAGAAGAATTTATTCCTCTTGACATTTTCCTCAACTAAGAATAACAGTCTCAATGTGTCTTTTTGCAACCCTGCTTGAGACTGCTCCAAGATCCCTCTCAGGAGGAGGTGTTTGCAAAAGGGATGAGCTGAACTTTGGAAATAGTGTAGGGAGAGTGAGGTTGTATTTTTGCTGTGCATTGTTAGAAACCAACATACTATGTGGGGGATTCACTAGTACCTAAATCCTTCCTTGGCCAGTAACTATGATTTCTGGAGCTTCCTAAGAAATATCCACAGGCAAAATGGACATGGGCCTGGCTGCTCCTTTGGAGGAGAAGAAGCTGTCTTCATCCTATGGAAGAGTGGCCTGGTCCTTTTCACTCCAGGTCTGTGGAAAGAGAAAGAGAAAAGGGCTAACCCCAAATGGCCTTATATACTTTTTAGCTCCACTGCTAAGAAAAGAAAATGTGGCTCAGTTCTTATCTTCAGTTTGAAGAATCACCCTCTTTTTTGGAGAGTGGAGTTTCCTTATCTTAATCTGAGCTTATTGTTTCAAAGAAAAGTGAGGTAAGAGGTAGAAAGTTTGAGCCCTCAGCTCTACAAAACCCCACTCATTGCAGTGTAGTATAATCTGTAGGTGTTAAGCAGCATCCAGAAATTTGCATCATTGAAAGTGCATGTTTTAAAAAAAAAAAGAAAGAAAGTGCATGGCTGAGCATATAGAGCATATAGTAGGTGCTTGGTAACTTCCTACTGATTAAATGTTTGATTGATCAGAGAGACAAGAAGATCTTATAACAATATATTTCATCTGTAATGTGGTCTTGTGGCCTGTGAATTGAGTACTGAATTATATTCAAACTTCAGTCCATTTTTGGTCCATCTTTATAGCTATTGATTTGTTACAGATCCTTGCCTGCTGTACTTGTGTTTTAATCCCATTTCTTATTTGCCCACTTTCCTATATCTATTCTATAGCAGAATATATTTTTCTGCTGTTTCTTTACTCAGTTGTTTCCTCTCTCCTTTTAAAGTAAATATTCTGAGGTTTAAATATAAAACATCACTAAAAATACTGCGATAAATAGTGTTGCTATTTGCAAGGCCTTCAAAAAATCATGATCAATTAAATATTTGCATATAAACGGTCATTTGTTTATACTAACGTTTTAACGCCAGATATCTACTATTCAAAAGTCTGTAAACAGGAAATGCAAAGGACCTAGTGGAATTCCTTAACAGACAGTTTTCAGAAGGAGATTACTGGTCTACCAGAATGAGAGGCCTTTTTGGTGCTGGTTTTGATAGAGTTAACTTGGGTTGTGTTGGGTTAGTAGTGTGTGCTTTACCATACGTTTTGACTATCTATTTCTCGTAAAGAAGACCAACTGTGAGATGAAGGAAAACTTGAGAGCGGTACTATATTTATCTAAGATGTGATCATTTCCTTTCATGAACCAGAAAATTCCCTGATTGAAGAGTCCCTGCTACAGCCCAGGGCTTCCAGAATTCAAAATTTACTCTATTTTTTTTTTCCATGCAAGTAGAAATAATTAGCTAAGAAATCAAGCATGAATCATAAGTCTAGGGTTTTGGTGAAAATATTTTTATGATCTTCAGATTTCATAAGATCAAAATGCCTGCTTATTTAACTTCTCTGCGCTGAATTGTCATATGCCTTACTTATCTGTCTGGATTGTTGTGAGGTTAATGGAGTCAGTGGAAACACAAAGTGTTTTGTGAACCTTAATGTTCGATACATACATGAGGTGTTATTTTTATTGTTACTTATCAATAAGATAAAGCCAAAGGAAGAATTTGCATCATACAGCTTTTGGGTAATTTTTTACTTCTGCTATGGTTGAAAGCATTTCCATTTGGAGAGTTGATGGGAGAGAGTATCAAGAGTCAGCAATTCCAGAGAGAAAGCACACAGACAATAGTTTTTAAAAAGATAATAAGTTGCAGGAGCAGAGGGAGAGCACCCGAGCTTGGAGAAGATTAGTTATGAATAGATGAACAAAGGCTGAAGGAAGGGACCAAAAATGAAATTGGTGTTTCTCTTTAATTTAAAAAGATCCTGGAAGCATATTACAAGTACATTACAAAATGCAATATGAAC
>PVKP010040936.1:0-19114 GCA_004027715.1 Plecturocebus donacophilus
CCAACCTGGACAACAAGAATGAAACTCTGTCTAAAAAAAAAAAAGGCCGGGCACGGTGGCTCATGCCTATACTCCCAACACTTTGGGAGGCCAAGGCAGGCGGATCAACTGAGGTCAGGAGTTCGAGACCAGCCTGGCCAACATGGCAAAACCCTGTCTCTACTAAAAATACAAAAATTAGCTGGGTGTGGTGGCACACGCCTGTAAGCCAGAGGAAGGCTGAGGCAGGAGAATCCTTTGAACCTGGGAGGTAGAGGTTGCAGAGAGCCAAAATCGAGGCATTGCACTCCAGCCTGGGCAAGAAGAGTGAAACACCATCTCAGAAATAAATAAATAAATAAATAAATAAATAAACTGAGAATGCTTCCCCAGTTTTCACTTTGAAATGACTACAGAATTATCTCTGCCTACATTCTCCAATTTATCAGAAAGTCACACCAACAAACACCACAGTGGTTAGTACATTTAATCATGTTTGGACAGGCATTCTATATATTTATTGCCAACCTTCACTTCCATGTTGTTAGATATAATTTCTGTCTTAGCACCGAAGTAATGCTTAAGATCAACTTATTACCAATTTCATGGAATTGCATTTCCTTTTTTTTTGTTGCAACCAGAAATTCCTGGGATCAAGGACAAAATTGATAAATTCATTATATTTCCACCTGATCACAATGTTAGATAAGACGCTCATTAAAAGAGTATCATAAAATCAAGTTTGAGGATACATGATTAGAGAATACGTTACTTACCTAGAGGTATAACTCACATACCTACTAAATAATTATTTAATCTTTGCTGAATACCCAATAAAATCACTATTTTAAGAGAGACAGTATTCAAACGATAATGTAAATTTGGTTTGGATTTATCATATTAAATACACATTTTTGTTGTGTATAAAATTTATATAACTAAGCAAGATGAATTGAGCACAAATATTATTGCATGGTTCAGTAACACCACCTATTGTTAGTAGCTGTCAAGTAAAAATGTTTTATATAGCTAATGGATCCAACTACATTAAGACATAAAACTGTAAAACCACATAAAACTGTAAAACCACAGTTGGATGCCTTGGCTTTTCTGAGTCAATATTTGGGTGGGAGGGGTCTGACTTAAGAATTCACTAAGTCTCGCTAGGTCTGCAAGATCAAGTAGGAAAACAGTGTAAAGACAACTATGTACAAGTAGCTAAATTTGGTCACTTTAAGGGCATTCTTTCTTCTCCCTCCCTCCTTTGGATTTTCCTGGTGTCACGGAATATTTTATTTTGAACATCTAAAAATACCCTTCCAAAAACCACAGTACTAGTTAGATTACTGAAAATATGTTTTTTAAATAGAGTCTTACTCTGTCGCCTAGGCTGAAGTGCAGTGGCACGATCTAAGCTCACTGCAACCTTCAAGCCATTCTCCCACCTCAGCCTTCTGAGTAGATGAAATGACAGGTTTTCGCCACCACGCCCAGCTAATTTTTGTAGGGGGTTTCACCATGTTGGCCAGGACTGGTCTTGAACTCCTGACCTCAAGTGATCTGCCCATCTCGGCCTCCCAAAGTGCTGGAATTACAAGCCCAAGACACTGTGCCCAGCCAGATACTAAAATTTTTAATTCAGTTTCCGATATATTACCAGTTGGAAAACAGTAATCTAAGGAGCAGGAATGAGATCCTTGGCCTATAAGAAAGCACTTATAAATGTGCAAGAAAAATGAGATCAAGATTTGAAAACAGACAACTTTGGGAATGAAAAGAGATGGATTTGTTAAAAATCAGGATTAAAAAGCATCCATCAACGCTAACAGTTGAAACTGACAAATGACCTAAAATATAACAAGACTTTTAAAGTGTGACCCTTGCTAGACAAGGCGCAGTGACTCACACCTGTAATCCCTGCATTTGGGAGGCCAAGGTGGACGGATAGGTGAGGAGTTCTAGATCAGCCTGGCCAACAAGGTGAAATCCCATCTCTACTAAAAATATAAAAATTAGCCAAGTGTGGTGGCAGGCGCCTGTAGTCCCAACTACCGGGGAGGCTGAGACAGGAGAATCGCTTGAACCCGGGAGGTGGAGGTTGCAGTGAGCTGCAATTTAGCACTGCACTCCAGCCTGGACAACAGAGGGAGACTCGGTCTCAAAAAATACATAAATAAGTAAAATAAATAAATGTGTGACTATTTCTAACAGAAATACTAATTTAATGAATGAAAATCTTCAACATAAAAGCAGATTACACCTAAGAATGTGGGACATAATATTAATAATACATTTCATAAATTTTGTCAGGTGATAGACTTTTAATGACTCAACAGAAAACAGTAATTTGCAACGTAATGGTTTATCTCTGTTTCTCATATGCTTATTGATTTTTAAGTAATAGAAGCTACTATATAAGTACATGATAGAATGTACCATGTTTCAAAAGATAAAAAAAAAAAAAGACGCCAGGCACAGTGGCTCACACCTGTAATCCCAGCACTTTGGGAGACCAAGGAGGACGGATCAGTTGAGGTCAGAAGTTTGAGACCAGCCTGGCCAACACGGCAAAACCCTGTCTCTACTAAAAATACAAAAATTAGCCAGAAGCGGTGGCTGACACCTGTAATCTCAGCTACTCGGGAGCCTGAGGCAGGAGAATCACTTGAACCTGGGAGGTGGAGGTTGCAGTGAGTCAAGATTGTGCCATTGCACTCCAACTTGGGAAACAAAAGTGAAACTCTGTCTCAAAAAATTTTTAAAAAGGCTGGGCACAGTGGCTCATGCCTATAATCCCAGCACTTTGGGAGCCTGAGGCGAGCGGATCAGAGGTCAAGAGATTGAGGCCATCCTGGCCAACATGGTGAAACCCCATCTCTACTAAAAATACAAAATTAGCTGGGCATGGTGGCACACACCCATAGTCCCAGCTACTTGGGAAGCTGAGGCAGGAGATTCGCTTGAACCCGGGAGGTGGAGGTTGCAGTGAGCAGAGATCACACCACTTCACTCCAGCCTGGCAAGAGAGTGAGACTCCATCTCAAAAAAAAGAAATGACCAAAGTTACAAGTTAGTTCCTGGCAAAAATTAAGATTAACTAATATCCAGGTCTCTTCATGCACAATGTAGTGTGCTCTTTTGGTCATGCTGCATTTTAAGATTTTCAGTTTTTGTTTGTTTTGTTTGTTTGTTTGGGACAGAGTCTCACTCTGTCATTCAGTCTGGAGTACAATGGAATGATCTTGGCTCACTGCAACCTCTGCTTCCCAGGTTTAAGTGATTCTTGTGCCTCAGCCTCCAGAATAGCTGGGACTACAGGCGCATGCCACCAAGTCTGGCTAATTTTTGTATTTTTAGTAGAGATGGGGTTTCACCATGTTGGCCAGGCTGGTGTCCAACTCTCGACCTCGTGTGATCTGCCCGCCTTGACCTCCCAAAATTTTGGGATTATGGGTGTGAGCCACCACGCCAAGGCAGATTTTCATTACTTTGGATAAAATGAAGCAAGTAGGCAAACAAATATTACATGCTAGTGTTATAGGTTGCATGTAATATTACAGACTTATAAGAAAGACAGTGAGGTATAATGAAAAACAATAATGAACATGGATTCAAAATATCCAAATCGGAGCATATCATTTTCTAACTTATGGCTCCTTATCTCTAGGCACTGTTTAAACTGTAAAATGATATCTGTCAGTTAATGTTACCACTATGATTCTTTTTTAATGTTAGGCTTTTTAATAAACCCATTAATACAGAATTTTCCTCCAACAGTACTATATCCTCAAAATGAACCTACTAAGAGTATGACAAAGTGGAGAGGCTTAACTAAAATAAATCTAAGCTTGGATTCAAGAGCTAGCCTAGATATTTAAACACTAATCTCACTAAGTGTTAAGATAATGTCAGTTATGGCACTTAAAATGAAAGTGGCCAGGTGTGGTGATCTCACCTATAACTCCAACACTTTGGGTGGCCAGTGAGATGATAGCTTGAGCCCAGGAGTAACAAATACAAAATAAAATATACCGGATGAATGGCGGAAAAGGTCTTTTCCAAAAATTTTATAGACTTTTTGCTAGTTATGCTAAAAACAAAGCAGGATAACAGTGGAGTCAAAAAAAAAAATGCCGATTGGAAATCCTGACTCCCCCACTTACTAGCTGTGCAATTTGAACACCTTAATCTCTCAGGCCTCCACTTTCCTTAAATGTAAAACAGAATCGTAAAACTAGAGGTAACAGAGGTAAAACATCTGGCTCAGTCTCTGGATGAGGGAAGTATTCAATAATGATGCGGGATGCGGGAAGTATTCAATAATCATCATTAAATTTGAAAGAAAATTACTAAAATTTGCTGCAAAGTTCACTATAAATAATATCATAAAAAATCTGAATAGTAAATTTTAATTAAGTGACTCACAGAATTCAGCACATACTATGTTAACTTTCAAGGGTTATTAATGTATACATTTAATGCCAAGGTGACACAGCAAGGAACAACATGAATTTCCACATCTCTCAGTATCTTAGAGACTATTCAGTAGTCATCTACTTTGGCTATTGTAAAGGATGCTACACATCTGGCTAACAGGTACTCTTCCTTGGTTTTAACTTAAACATTTTTTTTCTATGGCTCTAACCCAGAGAGGGAGATTTAAAGTGTGTGGCCTCCAGTTACAACATATAAAAGCATACCTATAAAAGGATTTAAATGAATCAACTATCTAAAAATCATAAGTTTCAGTTATCTTATCCAAGAAAAATAAATCTTTTACAGCCACAATTTGAAATTAGCTATTATGTGATACAGATTTCATGCATCCACAAAAATTCTCAATAAGAGATCTGCTATCTGCTTACAGTTGTAAAATTATCATTGTTTTTGTTTTTGTTTTTTTCTTTGAGACAGAGTCTCACTCTGTTGCCCAGTGGCACAATCTTAGCTCACTGCAACCTCCACCTCCAGGGGTTAAAGCGATTCTCCTGCCTCAGCCTCCTGAGCAGCTGAAATTACAAGTGCGAGCCACCACGCCCAGCTAATTTTTGTATTTTTAGAAGAGATGGGGTTTCACTATGCTGGTCAGCTGGTCTCGAACTTCTAACCTCATGATCCGCCCACCCTCCTTGGCCTCCCCGAAGTGTTGAGATTACAGGCGTGAGCCACCGCACCCGGCCAAATTATCAGTTCTTTTAAGAAGCAGACTGTAATCTTGAGGATTTAAAAAAATCATCTGATGTAAACATTTAGAACTGCTTTATTTGCCTTTTATTGACTGAAAGTAAATAAAGTATTTTCAACAAATTAGCAGTAAGTTTACTACTTCCTAAGAAGCCAATTTACTAATTGTTCTTACTTCTTGTAAATTAGGTCCATAAAGAGGTAAATGGTTTTAAGAATACTCATTTAACTTCATTGACACATATAATTTCTAGCCATTCTCATCTGTATTCTGGCATGGAACACTTCACATCATACTAAGGGAATAGCTTTTAGTTTATAAAACATTTTAATCATGAAACTGTCCAAGAAGAATTTCCCCCCTTAATATTTTTTTAACCTTCTCAGATCATATTTAGAAAGCTTTAGTTGCCAGCTACATCACAGTCAAGTTAAAAAGAAACCTCTTAATAAAGCAACAAATTTTCTTAGTATTTTATTATAGTATGTCACCACTACAGAAATATTGTAAATTAAAATTTAAAAGAATTATGAAAATAGAAAATAGCAACGTAATTTTAAAGCACATACAAGAGAATACTTTCCAACAATATTCAACCTAAAATGAATAGCAAACTGATAAAGATAGAATTCCACAGGCAAAAGACTGACCCCGACTCAAATCTTCAGAATCTGAAACTCCCTTTCAAGATTTTAAAAGTAGTACTGAATACGAAATCATCATAACTTAGCCTATTGGGGCTCTGTACATTAGAGCCATCCAATGTCCTACTAAACACCAAATAATATCTACCATAGTATTTTCTTCTCGTGATCAAGTTAAATACTAAAACTCTAAGAAGGCCAATTCTTTGATTTTCTCCACTCCTCGAGTGCAACAATAACACTGTAGCCCTGAACTTAAACTCACCCCGAACACTTCCTATCTTGATCTTCATGGATCAATTCAAATCATTTTCCCGTTCGCATAAGAAGAAACCAAGGTGGCACAAA
Organism: Plecturocebus donacophilus; assembly: GCA_004027715.1. Lineage (NCBI taxonomy): Eukaryota > Metazoa > Chordata > Mammalia > Primates > Pitheciidae > Plecturocebus > Plecturocebus donacophilus. The sequence goes on from PVKP010040936.1 coordinate 6,157, forward strand.
AGGAGTATTGGGGAAAAAAAAAAATCAAGGAATAGATTAAACTAACGAACCTTAAAATTTTTCACTCCCTGCACCTAGTAGTCGAGTTTCTTAAACTTTTTTCTCGCTGTCTTACAATTTCATCTTTCAAATGGAGATGAAGAAAAACACCAAGTGAGATCGTCCACTAAGCTGTGAGTGATACCAAGTCAGCCTGGTTCTCTGCCAGAAAAGACCAGGTGACATTTACTCTTCCTGTAGAAGTTTCTTTCTCTTGTCCCCTCAAAGAACCTTCCAGTATATTGTTATACTATTGTAATTCACCAGTAGTTGTAACACTTTGCTTTCCAATGGAATGTCTTTCCTGCACAGTGACTACTCTTTATAGATGCTTTCAAGACCGTCCACTCAATTCCAGGACTGTAAACCTCCCTCGCTAGACAAGAAAAAGTTCCTAAAAGACAGACAGGAATGGATTTGCTGAACTTTCGTCACAATCTCAAAGCATGTAGACATCCAAGGGTTCCCAGAAACAATGAGCTACAAAAGGACAGACTAAACGGGAAAGAAGAGGAAGTATCAGAACAATACCCAAACCAAACACAGCACCGAAAACCAGTGGTCGCCTCTATCATCCCAGTCTACCGCCCCTACTTCCCTAGTTTCACCAAGGTTTCAAACTCGGAGAAATGGCCCCCAGCCTCTAATTTCCTCCCTCAACAGACAACAAACGCGTCACGAAGAAAAATTCGGTGGCAGCGAGAAAAGCAGCAGGCTCTTGTTGACCGGAGCCGTGATGCTTTTTCTGTTGGGTGGAAGGAGGCAAGCCAAGGGTTGTATAAAGAATGAAAAGCTGAGGGATCCTGGGAGACGGGGGGAATTAGGGCGCCCGAGCTAATCCCCCGCCGGGGCCCGCTGGTGGGAAGAGACGGAGGCGAACCGGCGAGGGGACTGGGGCGCTCGGCTTTCAGGTCGCGAGAAAGGGGAGCCGAGTTTGGCAGTCCCGCTGGTGGGTGGGTGGCGGCGCCCGCCAGGGAGGAGACTCCGTGCGGAGCGGACGTTTCGGGATAAGAGAGCGCGACCCGCTTTCCTCACGCCGCCCGAGCCCAAGCTCACACCTCAAACCTGCTCTTGGTCACTCCGTTCACGTCTCTCCTCATTGGGCCGGCGCGTGCGGCCCGGGCCGGGCGCCGCGGCGAGCGGAGTGCACAGACCGGGGGCCCAGGACAGGCCCGGGAGTTCCGGGACGGGGACCAGGAGGCGGAGGGGCGAGGTCGGGGCCGTGGGACGGGAACGAGAGACCTCTCGGCTCCGACTGGGCCTCCACTACCTCCCGCGGCGCCGGCAGGCGCGACGACTGCTAGTCGCTAGCTCGGCTCTCTCCACAGCCTCAACTTCAACCCAAAACAAAAACACTCCCCACCTGCCAGCAACGCCGCTGCTCATTGGGCAGAGCCGCCCGGGCCTCGGAGAGCCCGGGAGGGGGAAGGGCGGGAGGGGGAGGAGCGCGGCGGCGGCGACGGCGGCGCGAGACCACCCCTCCCCCACCCGGGGCCGGCCCTGACGGTGCGCCCTGGAGCAGCCGGAGCTTGGCGGCGGTGACACGACCCCCAGCACCTCTGAGGCAGCTGAGACCATCGGGAGCAGGCGAGGCAGGGAAGTGCCTTTGCGTGTGGAAAAGCGGGGCTGTGGGGTGGGTGCGAGTGCGCGCGTGCTCGCGGACCGGCGAGGGAGAGAAGAGCAGGATCGCACTCTGCGCGGGTGCCCCTCTTCTGCCCCGTGTCCCCCCTCTCCTCCCTCCGCATGCAGACAGGCATGCACCCAGCTGCACAGAACTCAGCCTCTGCCCTCACCCCCTATCCCTCGTCACTTGTTCCCCGGGAGCCTGTAAGGCACAGACATCTTTCCCGGCCACCCAGCTCCCTTTCCGTCACTCACTGTCGCCTTGAACCCAAAGTGCAGCAGGCGGTCCCTGCTTGGAGCCATTTTCCTCCTCTTTCTGGATGTGTCTAGATTGGGGCACTGCGGCTGCCGCCGCCGCCGCCGCCGCCGCCTCCCCCGCCCCAGTGGATTGCATTAAGGGGTGCTGCAGGGAGGCCTGGGGGGCCGCTGCGGGACGCGTGTCTCCCTAAGCATAGCTTGGGAGGGCGGGAGCTGATTGTGCTGAGCGGAGGCCGAGTGCCCGGCCTGGTCCCAGGATAGCTGCGGGGCGGCACCTGAGGTCGGGGTCTGGGCGGGGTGCAGGGCTGGAGCCCAGCAACCCTTTCTACGGCCTGGGGAGGGGCTCGTGTCCGTGGGGGTGGGGCGGGCGAGGCCGAAGGGCCTTTGACTTCCTCTGCTGGGCCGCCGCTAGCGCCCAATGGGCTGCAGCGCCTGCCCATCCGCCAATCAGGGCGCTGGTTGGTGAGAGCCTCGGCCTGACGCCACTTTGGCGGGAGAAACAAGCGTGTGTGAACTAGTAGGCTGGGGCGTTTTCGCGATGGAAACGCTTCATCAGACTCCCGGGCTCCTTGTATAGAAGCAGATCTGTGTCATATTATATTATGTTTTAACAACTCTGGCGTTCAAGGTCTCATGATTTATGACCGAATTTCCACGAAGGAATAACTCAGGATTTTGTAGTTCGTTGCCCCTTCAAAGAGCAACAAACTACGAAATCATGTCGTAAGCGTGAAATACTAGAAACTGTATAATAAATTTCAGCAGTCCTGGCAGGAGCAGCAGCACTGCTAATTGTATGCTTCCAAAGCAGTTATGACATGTTCTTCCCCACACCCCTTTTAATTAATGGTTTTAGCGACTGACTTGTTATGCATCTAAGAAATTAACAAGAGCAACAAGTGCCGTTGATCTTTAAGAATAGGCATATTTTAGCTGTAGAGCATATTACCAAACTCTTAAAGCGCTGTACAAAATTTTTTTTTTTTTAGATAAGAGGCTCAACTCTGTCACTTAGGCTGGAGTGCAGTGGCACGATCTCGGCTCACTGCAACCTCCGCCTCACGGGTTCAAGCGTCCCAAGTAGCTGGGATTACAGGCACGCAGCACCCTGCCCAGCTAAGTAGAGACGGAGTTTCGCCATGTTGGCCAGGCTGGTCAGAAACACCTGACTACAGGTAATCTGCCTGCCTTGCGCTCCCAGAATGCTGGGATCTTTTTTCATTTGTAGAGACGGGGTCTCCCTATGTTGCCCAGGCTCATCTGCAATTCCTGGGCCCAGGTGATCCTCCAGCCTCCTCCCGAAGTGCTGAGATTACAGGCCTCATGTGAGTCACCACGACCGGCCCCCCTTTTTTTTTAATCCTAGAGGGGGCTTCCTAAAACCAGGGACCTAGCTACAGAAAACTCATTCTCAGACCCTTAATCCCAGGTCTGTCTTCTTCTTCTGTCCCAGGTACTTTTAATGTTTTTGCTTGAGTTCAGCCAGTGGAATTAAAAAAGCCTTTTTATTCTGTCTCATCTAAGAGCTGTATTCTCCCAGCAAAAACTACTGATGCATTTGGTGAGTAACAATGGCAAAGTGTAGAAAAACTGGCCTACAGATTAACAGAATGAAGACAAGTTTCACAGGTCAATTATCCATTCCAGTGAACCATTTCAAGTAGTACTCAGGGAAGACATTTACTTTTGACTCATTCACTGGAGTTTTGAACAAATGAAAAAAGTATTCAAAGGCTAAAATTTTATTACACACAGGCACATTACTTTTTATCAAAGAAGTTTATTTGCATGTAAATAAACAGGTTATTTTGTAATGTTTCAGGGGAAAAAAAATCCCACAACAGATTTCATCTACTTTCAAAAAAATGAAAAACCCCAAAGTATTTACAGAACGGCCATATGCATGGAAAACCAAATTTGAAAGATTTCTTTTTAAAAAACGACCCTCCCCAGCTGCTCCTGATGTACATTTTTAAACTCAAAATTTAAAGCTCAGTTCTTATAACTGAGCATGTTTCCCAATCTAGCTTCTGAGATGTTAAGTACCTCCTGCCCCTCCAAAACCTAACTCGAAATGTATGGGGGGCAGGGAAGGAGAGGAGAAAGAAAAAAAAAAAATAGGTTGCCCAAGGATTGTGAATAATGTTTCCCATACTGACATCTTTAAGTGACTCAACTGTGGATACTGTATGACTCACTGGCTCCCTGAAAGGGCTTCTGAGAATTCATGATATTGCTGCACTTAATTTTTCCACCTAGGCCTGAAGAAGGAAAATCTTTCAAAAGAGTCACCAACCTCAAGCCTGGTTTTGGCAATTATATCCTGTGTTTGTCCCCACTCCCCCCTACCCCCCACCCGCTAAAATACTTCTGTTTTAAGACACATTGATTTTGAACCTGAAATCTTCATGTACATCAGAGCAGGTTATGACCAAGAACCCCTAATGTTAAGCCAAAAGACAGAAGAGGAATCAGGTCAAACTGAGAATACATAAGACACCAGCAGCAGAAGATAGGTAGAAGTTGACTTCACGTCCTTGCCTTCTTTTGAAACAGAAGAATGAGTACACCTAGACAGGAGGGAGGTGTCCCATGCTTGGTTTATTCTGCCTCTTCTCCTCCACCCTGTGGAGAAATGCAGTGCTCCCTGGTTGTCAGGCAGGGTGAAGCAGTTTAGCCCCGGCTCCCTGTTAAGCAAGTTCAGATGCTGGGTCAGTGTGGGGGTGAGCCCATCGACAATTCAGGGGCTTATCCTTCATCCAGATCCTAACTCGGGATTCTTTGATCTGGGATGAAGACAGAAAGAGAGAAAAGCTTCCCAGTTTACTCATTTTGGTATCTATTGGCCCTGCTTGGGGGAGCTGAGCCCCAATACTATTCAGTACATTCCCAATAGGATTTTCCCCACCTAGAACAAATTTTAAAAACCACGTAACTTTTTTTCCCGCAGAAACCAATGGGATAGGATTCAAAACTAGGTGACAAACTCGTGAGAAATTGAACCTGGCTGAATGTCTGAGAGGCTGCTACTGTATCAACATCACAAGATAAAGCACTCTGGTATCACCTGCCCATGTCCTCGTTAGTGTCACCCAAGACATTTGACTCTGATACGGTAACCGATAACTTTTCTTGCTCCACTTTGCAATGTTTTGTTTCCTACATCTTATTACCTTGGGACACAAAAATGGCAGAGTTGTTGAGAGCTGATGACCAGAAAAGGGAGAACACTAGAGGAAATGACACAGGAAAGAAAGCCAAAGCTGATTTTCCAACTCTATACTGACTCCAACCTGCAGAAAGAGCTGAATATAGAAATCTTCCATATATGATGAAGTCACTCCACTTATGACATAACACACAGAGGAATCACCTGGCTTTTTTTTTTTTTTTAACCCAGAAGAGTTGTGCTGGGGACCAGGCCCCATCCCGCTGATACAGATCCTGAATGGAATCATCAGGAATGGCACAGTGCAGGTGTCAATATCAAAGTAAGGCCGCAGAATTTTGAGAGGACCCTCCAAATACTGAGAACTTCTGTTGCACTCAAAACAGTCTCCTGGATTTCTATATTTTTATGTGAAGGGCTCTTATTGATGTCCCCCAGAATCCAGACTCAGACCTATTTCTCCAAAAAGGTCCAACTGGGTTGCTACATAGTAGCAAGGGTTTATCTTCATGCTCACCCAGCATTCCAGGCCCCCATTACTTCAAGTGAGCTTGAAATTGTTTTAAGTGAACTATGGCTGCAGATTTTTTACTGTTTTATCTCAGGGAGCATACAGTGGAGTGATTAAAGTTTGGACTCCATCTCCTTGTGATGAAGAGAAACAATGAGTCCAGCTCTTAGGAATGGCATCAGTTCTCCTGCAAACAAAATGCTGGGATGCAGACTTTTGGCACATTGTGGAAACAGGAGAACTATTAATTCTGTAATGGTTTTCATGCCATCGGGTCAGGAAGGCTGTCCCACACTAAACCTTACTGCATCTGAAAACATGTTTACATCCCAAAAAGCCACCAGCTTTTTTTTTGAAAGGAAAATGAGATTACAAATCAATACCTCCACAGGGAGGTAACTCCTAATATTCCTATGATCTCTGAACCCTATTTAAAACCTCCTAAAATAAAAATATCATTTTGGTTTTTCTATTATATTTAACTTTAAAGGTGGGCTCTGACTAATCTGCTTGAGCTTGATGCTACAGTATTAGCACAAGCTGTAAGCTCCCTACCACCATATAAGCCTTGCTCTTCCGCCTCCCGTCATTTTGAACCCTAAACCTCATAGATTTAGAACACTGTATAAAAACAAAGGATTAAAATATTACAAATAAATAGCTAAAATAGTCTTCCCTCCCCCAGTCACTCCTAAGAAACAGACACTAAACATTACTTAAGTGTCCAAAATGACCAAAATCCTTCATTTGCCCATGACTCAAATGGACAACTACCCCAAACAAAGTTGAACAGCCTTCATGCAAATGCATCAAGGAATGTATTGCTTTTTCATTTTCTGCCCAGCCCTTCATATACATGCATTAAAATGAGTTTAAAACATGGCCTAAAAATGGAAAAAGGGAGAAGAAAATATATGTGAGTATTTCCCACAAAACTGTTTCCCGCCCTTCCCTCTCCCTACATCCCTCCCACCCCCTCTTCCCTTTCTTAAGCAAGTATTTTAACTTTTTCTTTCTGGCACAGGAACAAAGACATCTTGGTAACCCTGTGGTCTCTTTAACAGGGTCTGGATATGCCTTTCTAATTCACCCAGCTCGGTGTCAAAGCCATGCCATTTAGTATTCTTAACCAAATCAGACCTGTTGGACTCACCCATTACGGTGGTTTGCCTATAAACTTATCAATAGTTTTTTTTCTCTGCCCCTGTTTCTTTTAGGAAATAAGGTTCCTAATTGCCAATCAGGGCCACATCCATAAGATCATCATCTTCTTCCCCAATCATAAAGTCTGGGCTGAGCCTTGAGGGTCTGTCTGCAGATAAGATTGTGTTACTTGTTATAGACAAGGACTGGTCTGAAGAGATGGGTGATTTGGACCAACTCTCTGGCTTGATGCTGTGAGATTTTTTCTTGTCTCGGTCTTTGTCCCGGTCTCGGTCCCTATCTTTGTCTTTTACTTTCTTCTTTTCCTTTTTGTGCTTCTTATGTTTCTCTGTGCTGTATTCTGGAAGTGGTCGGATGCCATCATCTGAGCTGGGACTATTCTGATAAGATTTCTCTGCTATGGAGGAGCCTGACTCACTTTCACTGTCCAGATTCTGGGGGGTATATGCTGGTGACTTACTATGGCTGGGAGACCCACGCTCATGCTTTGGAGTGGAACCACTGATGAGTGGAGAGCCATAGTTTTTAGAAGAAGCCATCTGAGGCCTCAGCCCTTCTCCACTACTTTCCCCAGGTTTCTGCAAAGTCACTTTGGCTTTAATGCTGGGGGAGCCTCCATCATGCTTACTGATGATAATTTTTGCCACACCTGTGCTCCCCACATTTTTTGACTCTGAGGTCTTCTTAGAAGAATCCACTGAACTCCCAGAGGTGGAAACCTTTGATTTGTCTTTATCACTTTTCTCCCGCTTGCCCTGAAACTCTCCTCCTGACATGTTATGTTTGGAGGACATAGGATGGCTGGAAGAATTTGTGCTCACCCCCATCTGGCCGTCCATTGGGTCTTCGCCCCCAGGGCCACTGGTGACAACCCCGTGCTTCAGTTTATCTATGACAGCTGTCAAGGACGGCTTCTTATTTCTACTGGGAGATTTTCCTTTGGAACTCCCATGCTGGTTCTGAGAGGATGACATGGAAGAGCTACTTGAGGAAAAGGAGGAGGAAGATGCCGTACAAGAATTAGATGATGGGGGAGTTTTCTGGGACAATGAGCCTGAGGATCCTAACCCTGAAGATGACTTCATGCCAGAGCTTGAACTAGTTCCTGACATATGAGAACCACCAGAACCTGAACTGATAGGGGACTTGGCTTTAGAGGATGGGGGAGTTCCAGGAACAGGCTTCATTGGGGAGGCAAGTTTGTCGGAGCCTCCAGGTGGCCTTGAATGAGAAGGGGATATGTTTGGTTTACTTAAAGAAGGATTCATAAGTGATGATGGCTTTCCTTGAGGTTTCATCTTGGTGCTGCTAGAGCTGCTGTTCAGTCCATGCTTGGTAATAGGAGAGGAGCCTGGCTTCCCCCCAGACTGCGAGGAATTTTTGGACTGGCCAGATCCAGAAGACCCTTGGCTAGAGTACATACTACTACTTAACTTGGAACTTGATGAGCCTTCTGATTTACTGCTTTTCATCTTCCCTGAGGTGGAAGCAGAAGATGAGGAAGAGGAGGATGAATGGCTATGGTGGCTTTTGCTGCCTGAGGAAGACCCAGATCCACTGCTGGTATACTGACTGTGAGAGGAAGGCTTACCCACCATCACTGTTCCCTTAGGAATCTGAATAGTGATTTTGGGAATGGGTGGTGTGGCAACACCTGGGGGAGTCTGAGATCTTCCTGAACTACCTGGAGACTTAGATCCACCTGTACTAGTAGGAGGGGTAAAAGGTCGGTTAGAAGAACTATGAGATGGAGACTTTCCCTCAGTGTCTGCCTTCTTCCGCTTTGGAGGCTTATCTTTGCTTTTCCCATCATTAGAAGGGGTCCGACTGCGCTTCCCTGGTTTGCTGTCTAATCCTGGCCCCGAAAGAGTACTATTACTGGTGCCATTGCCTTCCTTTACTCTCTTTTGAGTCTTTTCTTTCCCTAAGTCACCAGTGGTCAGTAAAGGACCCTGACTACCACTGTGATGCTCCATAAGATCTGCAGGACCTAAAGCTTTGCCAGCTACTGATATAATACTGAAATCAACTGTGTCAGCTTGGCTATTGCCCTTAAACTTGGTCTCCCCATTATCACCTCCAAGCATTGGCACCCCCAAAGTATTTAGTGCCTGAGATGCAAATCCTTTGAAATCATCATTATCCCCACTTTGGCTGCTTTCATCAAAATATTCTTCTCCAAAACCACTTTGGCTCTGGCTGTTCAATAAATCAGGATTGAAATCTACTCCATCATGAAAAAAATGATTGGTAGGAGAGTCACTACTGGGGCTTCCAGCAGCATCTGCAATAAGGTCAGCTGGATCAGTGTATGGATTTTCATTATTGTTAGTTTGAAAGACATCAGAGTCAAAGAGGGTACTCTGAGAATGCCCAGAGCTTGAAGAATCTCGAAGAGGGGTGCCAATGGTGGGGCAATCATCACTAGTGCTGGGAAGCTTAGAAGCTTCTTCTGCAATGTCTGAAAGGATGTCAGTTACATCTGGGCCAATGCTGTCTGAACTGGATAGTCGGACCATCCTTTGAATACTGGGTTGGGGGTGAGGTACTGGTTGTGGGTAAGTTGTTGGGGGAGTGCTACACTGGCTTGGAGCTGGAGTGATATGTGGCGTATCCAGTGTGTCAGCTGTCATGTTGACATCAAAGATAGGGTTCTGTGAGTCAACATCCATTGAAAATAACTCCCTCTGAAAGTCATCTTCAGTCTGGTGCTTTGGTTTGTCAGGTAGTAATCGTGATGACTTCTTTTTCTTGGCCTTGTTGCTCCCCGAGCATATTTCCATCCGGGGTGAGCCAGAAGAGGAGTTCTGCCTTTCTAAAGGGCTGCTTCCATAAAGGGTTGAGAAATCCTGGGCAGGATTATCTTTAAGAAGGTTCATGAGCATCGGGTGGTTCTTGGTGTTGCCGGCCATCGAAGAAACAGGTGGCGGCGTGTGATGAGGAGGGGTCGGACTCGAGCCAATGGTAGACCCCCCGTTCCCTGTGATTTGCAACAAACTGGTAAGAATTGGGTTCTGAGACACCTTGCTGAAGTCCTCCCCATGGCCCACCGACTCATGCCGATCTTTGATGCTCATGCTCATATTAAACAAGGTGGTAATGGGACCCCCCGGAAAGGTGTTGGTTGGTGTAGTGGTACCACTCATTGGGTTGTTGCCTGTGGTCATGCCATACCCTGGGCTGCTAGCCGGGGGCAGGTTCTTTTTCACCATGTCTTCAACTGTCTCTGCAATGAGGGACAGTGCTGGGGTGTCGGCCTGAATGGTTTCAGCTTTCCTCCGAATAGCCCTCATCGTCACAGGGATGGACATACATCTGCAAGATAAGATGGAAGAAAACAAAGTTAACATGGCAATAGCTGCTGAATGAGACCTGAGATTTAGATACAACATAAGAGTTTTGCAGTAAGCAGTTTTCAGGTAGGGCAAATAATCTGCAAGGCAAGAATAGTTCTATCAAATACCAGAGCTTTGGGTAAATTCATTTGAAAAATCTAAGCCAAAATGAAATTGTCAGCTTCTTAATAAGAGTCACACAACAAAAGCAAACTATAATCAAGAGTCCAAATAATTGGATTTCAAACTGAACTAAAAGAAAACTGGTAATAATGGAACTCAGTAATAAAGTATCTCCTTAGGGAGGGCGCAGTGGCTCACGCCTGTAATCCCAGCATTTTGGGAGGCTGAGGGGGTGGATCACTTGGGGTCAGGAGTTTGGGACCAGCCTGGCCAACATGGTAAAACCCTGTCTTTACTAAAAATACAAAAAATTAGCCAGGCATAGTGGTACACACCTATAATCCCAACTACTCAGGAAGAGGAGACAGGATAATCACTTGAACCCAGGAGGCAGAGGTTGCAGTGAGCCAAGATCACGCCACTGTACTCCAGTCTGGGCGACAGAGGGAGACTTTGTCTCAAAGTAAAAAAAGGAGGCTGGGTGTAGTGACTCACACCAGTAATCCCAGCACTTTGGGAGGCTGAGGCAGGCAGATCACGAAGTCAGGCGTTCAAGACTAGCCTGCCCAACATAGTGAAACCTGTCTCTACTAGAAACAAAAAATTAGCAGGGCATGGTGGTGGGTGCCTGTAATCCCAGCTACTCAGGAGGCTGAGGCAGGAGAATCGCTTGAACCTGGGAGGCAGAGGTTGCAGTGAGCCAAGATCATGCAACTGTACTCCAGCCTGGGCAACAGTGCAAGACTCTGTCTCAAAAAAGGGAAAAAGAAAAAAAAATGCCTTCCTCTGGGGGATTTGTATGATAATTACACGGATATATAACTTATTTTAATTAAGGAACCATTAGAAAAATATCTTGACCCATTAAGTTCTAAACCTTAATGGCCTAGATCATCTCAGAGCTACACTGTTATAAAAAGTGCTATTTCAGGAATGAAATCTTATTTATTATAAAGCAAAGCACTTTTTATTTTCCAGATAAATTTAAATTTATAAACCTCAGTTTGCCAATGGTTTGCTCTGGAACACGTCGGCATATTTTTCTTTTTTCTTTTTTTTTTTTTTTTTTGAGATGGAGTTTTGCTCTTGTTGTCCAGGCTGGAGTGCAATGGATGGCTCCATCTCAGCTCACTGCAACCTCCATTTCCTGGGTTCAAGGGATTCTCCTACCTCAGCCTACCAAATATCTGTGATTACAGGCATGCGCCACCACACCTGACTAATTTTGTGTTTTTAGTAGAGATGGGGTTTCTCCATGTTGGTCAGGCTAGTCTCAAAATCCTGACCTCAGGTGATCCACACGCCTTGGCCTCCCAAAGTGCTGGGATTATAGACGTGAGCTACTACTGTACCCTGCCAGCAAACTTTTCTTATAGGGTCACATAGTAATCTGTTAGGCTTTGTAGGTCATATGTTTCCTGTCCACTTACTCTGCAGTATTAGTAAGAAAGCTGCCACAGATATTTAAATGAACAGCAGTGTTCCAACAAAATTTATTTACAAAAATAGGCTGCCAGACCTGGCTGTAGAAAAATCTCAAAAATTACATATTAACGGTTCTGAGATGCAGACTGGCTTAAGTATCTCCCATGTAACATTTAAGTTGGTGTTTTTGTTTGTTCATTTTGAGATGGGATCTCACTCCGTCGACTAGGCTGGAGTGGAGTGGCACAATATCAGCTCACTGCAACCTCCACCTCCCAAGTTCAAGCAATTCTCCTGCCTCAGCATCCCCAATAGCTGGGATTACAGGTACCTACCACCACACCTGGCTAATTTTTGAATTTTTATTTATATATGTATTTTTTGTTTTGTTTCTTTGTTTGCTTTTCAGACAGAGTCTCACTCCATCACCCAGGCTGCAGTGCAGTGGCACAGTCTCAGCTCACTGTAACCTCTGCCTCCCAGGTTCAAGTGATTCTCCTGCCTCAGCCTCCCAGGTAGCTGGAATGACAGATGCACACCACCATGCCCAGTTAATTTTTTTATTTTTATAGAGATGGGCTCTCCCCATGTTGGCCAGGCTGGTCTCAAACTTCTCATCTCAAGTAATCTGCCCACCTCGGCCTCCCAAAGTGCTGGATTACAGGTGTGAGCCACCATGCACAGCCTAACATTTAGGTTGTAAAATCTGGCCCAGTGGACCCGGTAGCTTACACCTGCAGTCTCAGCTATTCAGGAGGCTTATGTGGCAGGATCACCTGAACCTGGGAAGTAGAGGCTGCAGTAAGCCGTCATCATGTAACTGCAGTCCAGCCCGGGCAATAGACCCTGCCTCAAAATTTAAAAAAATAAAAATAAAAAAAGGTAAAAATGTTTTATCTGTTAAGAATTGGCAAACAGGATAGGTGAGAAAAATATCTGTATTTTATTATGGCTCTCTCCTGCCTTAAAGTACCATAATTCCAGGCCTGAAGTTACCTACTTTACTTCCTATTACTCTCATAGTAATACTATTTTTAAATGAAACAAAGCTGGCCAGGTGCAGTGGCTCACCCGTGTAATCCCAGTACTTCAAGAGGCCAAGGCGGGCATATCACCTGAGGTCAGGAGTTCGAGACCAGCCTGGCCAAGATAATGAAACTCTGTCTCTACTAAAAATATAAAAATTAGTTGGGTGTGGTAGCACATGCCTGTTATCCTAGCTACTCAGGAGGCTGAGGCACAAGAATTGCTTGAACCCGGAGACAGAGGTTGCAGTGAGCCAAGACTGCGACACTGCACTCTAGCCTGGGC
>PVKP010040937.1:0-19107 GCA_004027715.1 Plecturocebus donacophilus
CTCAGCCTTTTTGCACTGGTTTCTTCCCATTTTTGTGGATTTATCCACCTGTCGTCTTTGTAATTGCCGACTTTCAGATTGGGTCTCTGAGTGGACGTCCGGCTTGTTGGTGATGAAGTTTTTTCTGTTTCTTAGTTTTCCTTCGGGGGGCGCCCCTTCCCCACAGAGCTGGGCCTTCCCGGGTTCAGCTGTGCTTGCTGTCAGTCCTCAGTGCTTCCAATTGCTGTTCTCCTTGTGGGGATGGGACCAGCGGAGCCTTTGGGCACCCAGTCCCGTACACTCTGCACCGAGAAGCGCCGCGCCGGCCAAAAGAGTCGCGCTGGCGACCCGTGTGGCTCCTTCGCCAGGAATCTCCCAGTCTATGGGCATCAAAAATTCGTCTGCAATTGCAGCATCCGCTCGCTCTCTACGCTTTCACTGGGAGCTACAATCCTGAGCTGCTGCTACATGGCCATCTTGGATCTCTCTCCACCCGGTGATGAAGTTTTTTCTGTTTCTTAGTTTTCCTTTGGCGGATGCCCTTTCCCCACAGAGCCGGACCTTCCCGGGTTCACTGTGCTTGCTGTGAAACTCTCAGTCCTCAGCGCTTCCAACTGCTGTTTTCCTTGTGGGGATGGGACCAGCCGAGCCCGTCCGTCCCGTATACTCCGCACCGGGTAGCGCTGCACTGGGGCGCTGGCAAAACAGCCGCGCCGGCCAAAAGAGTCGCGCTGGCAACCCGTGTGGCTCCTCTGCCGGGACTCTCCCAGTATGTGGGCAACAAAAATTCCTCGGAAAGTGCGGCGTCCACTCGTTCTCTGCGCTTTCACTGGGAGCTACATTCCTGAGCTGTTGCTAATCGGCCATCTTGGATCTCTCAAGTTTTTATATAAACAAGGATGTAGGATATGATTACAAAAATCACAGTAACTGAAAAGGGATGTGCTATTGTATCAGTGATCCTAGGAAGAATATTGTTTTTTCAATGGCTATGGTGCCTTACCGCATATAAAATGCTATTACTCTTTCTTTTTTTTTTTTTTTTTTTGAGATGGAGTCTTGCTCTGTCACCAGGCTGGAGTGCAGTGGCACAATCTCGGCTCACTGCAGCCTCCACCTCCCGAGTTCAGGCGATTCTTCTGCCTCAGCCTCCCGAGTAGCTGGGACTACAAGCACACGCCACCATGCCCAGCTAATATTTGTATTTTTAGTAGAGACGGGTTTCACCATGTTGGTCACGATGGTCTTGAACTCTTGACCTCATGATCCACCCACCTCGACCTCCCAAAGTGCTGGGATTACAGGCGTGAGCCACCGTGCCCAAACACCTCTTTCTTAAAAATTACAAAAGATGTGTTCATTTGAAAGCACTATCAACTATCCTTTGATAAATCTGGTGGATCATATTAGCATTTTACAGTGTGTCATATTTGACACAAGGGGCCAAACAGAAGTTAAAATATAAAGACATGTTAATCTGTATTAGTGTAAAGGAGGGGCAAAATAAAATAATTTACTAAATAAGTTGGCCTAAATGAAGTCATCTGAAAGCAATCCAGTAATCCCTGGAATTTATATATTCCCGATTTATTAAGTAGTTCACAAGGTCTAATATTTAAGAAAATTTAATATAATTATTAACATTCTGAGTTATCTGCAGTTGAGTTATTATATATCAAATGTATTTAGATTAGTAATCAAATAATTAAAATATGACTGCATAAATGGAGAATATTTCAGGACTTAAGTTACTGGTTTGAAAATGTGCATATATGCATACCATAGTCTCTAAAATATAAGACATTGAACTACTAAATCGTTCCTTCATTCATACCATATATACATTCATTCATTCATTCAGTGGAGCATGTCTAGGTACTAAAGAAGCAATGGTGAGCAAACTGTACATTCTCTGCCTTCATAAGGCTTATAGATTTATTATGGAGACCTTAATTTAATAGTGTTATAAATAGTAATGCTACAAAAGAGAAGTATATGGTGCTGCAAGAATACATAGCGAAACCTCCTACTCATGACATTCAGCCTACCAGACATCTCCAGCTTAGCTAAAAGGAGGAACCCTTTAAGTTCCATATTTCATATACCTACTACAGTATTCAGGCACTCCAACCTCAGTGTTGGGCGAACATCATAACAACCCATAGCCCATCAAAGGCAGTGGGAGGATAATCAGAAGAATCAAAACAAGTCCTGAGCCTTTACCGGAAACTGGGAGGAATTATAACTGGAATTTCCAGCCACAGTTTTTGCCGTGATTATGTGGGCTCCTGGGAATCTTATGAGATGCAGCATTTGTCCACTAATAGTGGGAAAGTTTTCAGATGGATCTTAAATATGACCTAGATCTAAACATATCTCGCCCCAAATGCCACAAGAATACACAAATGTGAAGAATCTCAGCTGAGACTATAAACCTCCATAATCTTTGTAAATGAAAGCTATAACATCACTTAAGGCCAAAGAAGATGCTTGACGTCCTTGGGAGGCAGGCATACGGACCATGATGAAAACCACCTCTTTGCAAAGAGGAGGGAAGAAGACTGACAGCTGCAGAAGCTGCTGGACTGGTGTTCCTCAGTGGCAACGCAGGATAACGCCCTAAAATTCCACTTCAGCACTTTTGCTATCAAGCTTCCCCAACAGAAAGCACTGCTCTGGGAGAACATACCATAACCATTTTTGTTTATAGAGGACATCTGCCAAAGACTGACCTTGTCAGAAGCTACATTTTGAAAAATTATTAAGATGAAGGAAGCTTCCTCCACTTATATGGCAATAGCAAATAAAAAAATTCTAGCTAAAATTTTAAATTGCTAATCTCTTCTCCTACCACGTTAGGCCATTAGTGTATTTACCACAACTTTATATATTTTCCCCCCATTTATCAGATTGTGTCTGTGCAATGTGTTTGGGGGATGTGTCAGCATACCTTGTCAGTCAAGAAGTTTTAGTGTCAACACAGATGAGTTCCAAACATTGTACAGATTCACAGAGAAGCAAATTGGTTTTCTGGCCCCAGAAGACTCCCTGGGTTGTATTATATGAGTAGTGGCAAGCCAGGTTCAGCTTGATTGATTAGTGGGAGATTGCCGGGCACTTCCCCGTAGTGCAAACTAAAACAAGAACCCTCCTAGAATGGCAGGGAGCTTGTGAATCAAGTCTTCCTGGATTAAAAGTCATCACAGACTATAAATTGATTCCCAGGACCAATTCAAAAATGTGAATTTCATATAAATCATTAGGAATGACTACTGGATCATTTGGCTTTATGGGTGTCATGTTAGGAAGATAAGATCTGAGAAGAAGATAAAAGTATATATCTGTTTCTTCATTTATTGCTAAAATAAAATTTGCAAAAAGTTATGATATTTGACATTATATATTAGTCATTATGTACCCAATAAAATAACTTTTTACAAGTAGAAACAGACTTTATTTAGAAACATAAAATATATACATTTTGTCTCTTACCTGGAAGTATTATAAATATTTAAAGATAGCATTTAAAAATGTTGTGTATGGTACCTACTTTGTCAAAGTTAAAGGTGTTGGCAAGAAATACACCACGTATTAGGCAGGCTTTAAAGAGTAAAAATCAAACAAGTAAACAAATAACACAATTATGTTGAAAAATAAAGGGTATCCAGTAAAAGAGAATAACTAGATACTGTGTTTAGTCTTATTCAGAGTAGTGAATAGTTTTGTTTTTACTTATTTAATGGTATCATAAAATAATAATTTTAATCATGTGTGTTTTACATGCCATTTTAAATAATATGAGCTATAGTTAATATAGAAATTTCTCTCAAGCTATGCTTACTGGAGATGGAATAATATGGAAAACAAGTTCATTTATTTTACTCATGAGATTAAATTCTTCAAGCCCTAAACCTACTGCAAAAAGCCCTTATGTTTTATTCCTGGTTATAGTTCAAATCAATTAAACTAGTGGATAAATAATTAATGATTCCTATAAATAATGCAAGGGGTTTATCTGGCTAGTATCACATTTCCTCTATGTGAGTGATTCTCTAGATTGTTGGTTTTATGACTGAATTCTAACATCTCAAAAGAATAAAACACTTTTAGATATGTATCTATTAAAAATAATTCGTTATTGTCAAATATGTATAAATTTGTATATTTTTTCTCATTAATGCATTTATTAAATTAATACCTCTCTATATATGAATGAACAGCTTTAAAGACAAATATCTGTCTATAGGAATAAACTTGCAATTGATTTACTTCAAAGAAAATAAAAAATAATTCTGTGCAAGTTTATTATACCTATACTTTTATTTAATTTGTGACCAAAGAAATTCCAACTTTATGGATCCCCTAAAAGTCACCTCTTTTTTATATTTCTATCATGTAAAAAATTGATGAAGAAAATATTATTTGATTACACAAATCAGATGCACACTTGGATTTAAGGAGGGGAGAATGGAAACAATTGCAATCCAGGGAAAACAAATTGTATAAAACAACAACATAGGTGAGTGGATATGTCCAGGAACTGCTGCATAATACCTGTCATGGAGTCTTCAGCTGCCAATTGATTCCAAAGCCTGCAGAAGGAATGGCCCAGCCTGGTTCCTTCAATGGAGGGCCTTAATCTGTCTGCTCACTGGAAAGTATCCAGAGGAGAAGTTTCCTAGGACCCATCAATCACAAATAAGCTCTGCTTCAGAAACCTGCAGGAGGTAGAATTTCATGAAAGAGGCTGACATTAGCCAAAGGAGGTCAGAAGGACCCTAGGTGAGATAAGTGGCTTTAAGCATCTCAGGCCTAGTGTAGGCATCTGATTTTGAACAGAACTAGATAAAGTATATATTATATAGGTTTTTCCAGGGGTAAGTACAATTTCTTCTCCCAGGATTGCAACCATAGTGACAAAGAAATACGTGCTTCTTCATCTTAGTTTTGGTGTTATTTATTTATTCTTGAGATAGGGTCTTGCTATACTGCCCAGGCTGGAGTACAGTAGTGCCCTCATGCCTCTCTGCAGCCTCCCAGCTCAAGTGATCCTTTCACCTCAGCCTATCAGGTATCTGGGACCACAGGTATGCACCACCACACCTGGCTAACTTTTGTGTTTCTTGTTGAGATGGGGATTTTTTTATGTTGCCCAGGATGGTCTTGGACTCCTGGGCTCAAGTGATTGGCCCACCTCAGCCTTCCAAAGTGCAGGGACTACAGGCATGAGTTACTGTGCCTGACCCTAGTCTGAAAACTAGGGTGTAGGCAACCGTGTCTTTCATGTCAACCAAGCTGTTCGTTAGTTGAACAGCAACCAGCCAGCAACAAGGTTGTCTACACAGAAGCCATCTCCTCCCTTCTTCAGCGACTAAACTCTGGTTTTCTTCATTTTCCTCTGAACACTCATGTCCTTTGTGGAAAGCTGGAATCCCCGCAGAACCAGGAGCTGCTTACTCATTAGCCTCAGCTGATTCTAAATGTCTCCTTCCCCAACCTAGATGTATGGTCTGTGTGAAATACATTCTGCCTAATGGATGCTCAGGGAAGTTTGCTGGAGGGCTCAGAGAAGGTTTGTCTCATTCGTGGTAATAGACATGAGGTGGGGATTTTCTCTATTCTGCCTCTTTGGTAGGTGACCATTTGAAGGGAAACAGCCACCCCTGGACCACTGGGGAACACCAAGAGAAATGCAGAGAAAGTAAAGTCATTGCGCTCTTATTTTCATATTTCCATTTTGTGATGTAATAGAGTCTTCATTGTTGATGCCACTTGTACTAAGCCATCTGCAGTTTATAGAAGAGGATTCTCAGATGCATATTAGGAGGTCGGATGCAGGATGGAATGACAGTAAAGGCAGGTTGAGACAAGATTATCAAGGAGGCAGAAGTCTGATCCTTTTGTAGTTTATAAGCATGGTGATTGGGTTTTCACGCTCATGTGTGAGCAGTGCCTTCCTCAAACTTTGTTATGATGTTGGCACATTACCCATCTGATGTGGAAAAAAAAGGAGGCAGAAGTCAGACCAAGGGGTATAGGCTTTCCTTGATCAACAGTGGGGAGCCACTGATGGGGTTTGAGCAGAGGAGTGACATGATCTGCACTGCACTTCAAAGCATTATTTTAAAAGTTGTGCGTGGGTAGGATTTAAGACAAGGCTCAGAACATTTCGCCACTTGGAAGGCATTGTTGAATATTCATAAAAAAAACTAGTTTATGGCTCAGCATAAATAATTTTTAAACACAAAGTAAAATACAGTATGTGTTGCCATGGAAGTGACAAAGCCTAGGAAGATAATGACAAGCAGGGGAAAAAAATGGCGCCATTGTAATTTAAATTATTATAAAGCTTTCTAGAATGTAAGCGTGTTTCCAGGCAGAGTATTTTGAATACACAAGAAAAATATTATGGTTATTTTATCGTTCTTGCTGGAAAGTAAAGAACAAAAGAGGGGCGTTTTCTTTTTGCACGTGAGACCCATAAAGCTAAACAAAATCAAGTTCATGCAATCAAAAAGCTGAGTAGGATTTGAAAGAGTGAATGAGTCAATTAACAATGACGCTCCCGTGCAGAGCACAGTCTGGTGAGGTGCCATTGGTAGCACTGGCTGCAGTCCCCTCATGATAAGAATGGCTAAAAGGCATTGTCTCTGATTACATGCTAAGCTCTGCACTGACACACAGGCACGAGACCTCTCTGTGTCCTTCACCATCCGTCACATATACTGATGGTGATGAGGTATAATGTGGGTAAAGAAGACGTTGCCAAATTCAGAGATATGACAAACACAAATAAATAAAAAATAAAGCCATGTAAGGCATAAATGGTTAATGCCAGAATTTCCAAAAGTATGAATTAATAAAGGGTATAAAAAGATGAAGAGCATGTGGATGTTAACATAAAGGAGATGAGTGTTTCAGAGCTTAAAATTGAAAGAAGTTTTACGTAATTATTTAAGGGGGAAAGTACTGTATGTAAGAGGGAGAGAGAGGTTATAAAAGCAAAAAAGTAAAATTCCTCAGAT
Source organism: Plecturocebus donacophilus (assembly GCA_004027715.1). Lineage (NCBI taxonomy): Eukaryota > Metazoa > Chordata > Mammalia > Primates > Pitheciidae > Plecturocebus > Plecturocebus donacophilus. Next base: position 7,005 of record PVKP010040937.1, read on the forward strand.
AAACTGAGTGCACATAACAAATGTTATATTAAGTCAATGCAAGTGGGATTAGAAAGTGGATAAAGAAGAAGAAACACACCAAAAAAAATCAAACTTCTTTGAACGTATAACTGAAGACAGGTACTTCCCAAAACAATTATGTCAAGAAGCCTCACCTTTCTTAGACTCACCAACTACTGTTTCTTGTATGGATGACAGTATGAGTGCACTTTGCAATTTCCCTTTATTAAACAGCAATAAATGAAGTAAAGGCATTAATTATTGGGAAGGAAACTCCATCAGGGATGAAGGCTTTTCTGACTATAGTCAGCCTATCTCTGTAAAACTGAGAGACTCCTTCAGGGCAGGGGTTCTTTAGGCCTGGTACCTAGAGGTTCTGATCAGTAGGTCTGGGGCGGGGCCTAAGCATTTTCATTTCAACAAGTTTCCTGGTGATGTTGCTGCTGCTTCTGCACCCTGAAAACCATTGCACAGTATTAGAGGACTTCAAAGCTACATGTGTCTCCCTCCAAACAACCAGTGACTGTTCAAACTCTCTGGCGTTCACACCCAGGCTTCTCAAAAGTGCTGACGAATAACAGAACACCTGGTTCCTTACTCCCATTCCCTCCTCGGGCCCCTTGAATTTGGTTTCAAGTCTGGACTTGCATTAGAAGCTCGAGTGAGAGTTACTAAGCTGTCCAACATCTAGTTAACCTCTCGATCTCAAGGTGCCCTGCTGACCACTCAACTTTCTGGCTCTCTGTAAGGTACACCCTTCTTGTTGCGTTTCCTGATGCCAAGTGCACTCCTTCGCAGTCTCCTTTATTGATCCGAGACCCTCACTGGTTACCATGTTGTAGCTAGATTTACTTACAAAAATTTCAGAGATCGTAGGAATGCCATGTTTAAATCTTTAAATAGCTTCTCCCTTGTCTTAGCGGTCTTTCACTGGACTGCATTCACAGGACCCCTCCAGCTACCCACCAGTCATTCTTCAGATCAGTCTCCCTGTGGAAAGCAGTGCTTGCTCCGTCTAAGAGCTTCTTGAACTTTGTATTGGCTTGCTAGGGCTGCCATATGAAAGTGCTACAGACAGGGCAACTCACATACAGAAAGGACCCCAGCTCTAGAGGCTGGAAGTCCAAGATCAAAGATAACAGCAGGTTGGATTTCTCCCAAGGCTTCTTTCCTTAACTTCCTAATGGCCTTTTCTCTGTGTGTGAGCATCCCAGGTGTCTCTCCGCAGGTCCATATCAACTCTTTATGAGGACATCAATCAGATTGGATTAAGGCCCCTCCTAATAGCATCACTTTAACTTTACCTCTTTAAAGACCTAGTCTCCAAATACAGTCACAGGCTGAGGTGTTAGAGGTTAAGGCTTCAACACATGAATTTTGGGGGAACAGAATACAGTCCATGACACACTTCTGCACTGCAGCTGTTATCAGATAGAATCATAATTAAGTTACTGCTGACTTCCCTGCACTCCCTGCTGGGACGCTCAACACTGAGTCTGAAGCACCTGCCACGTGTCTGCTCCGTGGAAGGGTCAAGATTCACTTATTTCCTATTGAACAGAAGAATCACGGTCAGAAAAAGCCAGGGATACAATGAACTTGGAGCCAGTTTTTCCTCCACTTGCAGGAGGTTCCCAAAACAGACTCATCAAAGAAAATGCCTGTGATCCACATAGCTTAGCAGTAACCTCGCCTCTCCCCAGGAACTGGATGGTTAGTCAGATGCAAAGGGCAATACCCTACTCCTTCATGGGACAGTTGCAATTCCAAGGCAGAAAAGTCAAGCAATTCAAGGGAAAGTGTTCAGAATCTAAAAATCCACTTACTGGGCTATGTGAAGTTGATGACCAAACACAGTTCCCTCCCCAGTTCACCTTCTCCAGCAGCTAAATGCAAAGAATGCAAATAATCAATATCCAATTTCCTAGTCCAGGTTCTCATTATTGGATCTAATAATGCCAAAGCAAACACTGGTAAAAGGAAAATCTATTCTTTCTGTGCTGCTGCATCCTTTCTTCTGCCCTTGGGCAAGCTGAACAAGACACACTTCCTTATGTGTAGGCTGTGGTCCAACACCAGATTGTTAGACCTTATGTAGCAATCATACAAAATTAATTCAATGTTTTACATTATTGTTAAACACAATTACTGTTCTTTGAAAAAAAAAGAAACTTTACAGAAATACAGATAAAGTAAAAAATGTTGTCATTCAAAATATAGGCCCCGTTAACATATTTCCCATGTGTGTCTAGTTTTATATGCAAATATTAAAATATGCATGCAGAGTTTATGCAAACATACACATTGAACGAACAGGCAAATACTCTAGTCAGTGATTTTTCAGGTGCTTTGTGTACATAGTCATCTTTCTAATTGCAAGAAATGCTTTAGATCTTTTAGGTTTCACTGCTAGATCCGTCTGTCTCTTGTGGTCATGTAGAACTGGTTTTGGTATGTTCTGTAATGTAAAGAATATAATTATTCTTTCATTTTTGTCTGTTTAAAATTAAAAAAACCTCTTCCTTTAAACGTTTGAAATACAGCATTACTTATTAAAAAACATCAAGTGATTCAATGAACTTATGAGTAAAATGAGATGATGATCCATTGTTTCTTCTCTCCTCAGAGGTCACTACAGGTTACATTTTTCATGTAGATTTACAGATGTTCTTCTTTTGTGTATCATTAGTGGGCTAGTGTCATAGTCCCATTCACACTGCTATAACAAAGTGCTTTAGATTGGGTAACTTATAAACAATGGAATTTATTGTCCATGATTCTGGAGGTCGGAAACTCCAAGATCATGGCCCAGCAGATTTGTGTCAGGTGAGAGCTCTCTGCTTCAGGTATAGTCCCTGATAGCTGTGTCTTCATGTGGTGGAAGGAGCCCTTGGGCCTCATTTATAAGGGCACTAATCCTATTCTTGAGGACAGTGTCCTTGTGACCTACTCATCCTCCAAAGGCCCCACCTCTCAATATTGTTGCATTAGGAATTAGCTTTCAGCATCTAAATTTTAGGTGGACACAAATCAGATTACAGTAGCTAGTTACATCTCCTCTTTTTTAATCAAATTTGATTAATAAGTTATACTATAACTCACTTTTTCATAGTTAACACTTACTTGGTTATTTCATGTTTCCAATGTAATTTACGTCATTTTTCTTTAAAGTTGCATAATATTCCAACATCACAGTGAATTTAACCGTGCGGCCATAGATGGTATTAAATTTGCTTCTAGTTGTTTTTTTTACTATTATAAATAATATTGCAACAATTATTTCTGTGCATGCTTCATTTTACACAGAAGCAGTGATGTGGGTTGGACTAAATTCTAAAATTTAAATTATCAATTAAATTTTGATAAAGACTTCCAAACTGGCTCCAAAAATCAACCTGCGTTCCCACCAATAGTGTATGAGAGTAATCTATTTTCCTACCTCATCTCAAGTTAGCATATTTAAAGCTTTTTAAAATTTTTTTCTGAACTAATGAACAAAATAGTATCAGTTGTATTATTTTGCATTCCCATACTTTCCAATATACAAATGTTTTCTTTTTATGTTTTTGAATTATTTGTTTTATATTTGTATTACTTAATTTCATCTTTTTTAGATTAGGTTTTCAACTTTAAATTATTTTTTAACTCAGAAGTTTTTATATTTGTTTATTCACCTTTTGTTGAAAATTGAAATATTTTCCCTGCTTTATTGATGGCAAATACTTTCACCTGTATATTGTTGCCTTTTTACCTTTGTTTAAATTGTTTTCACTTCTTAAGTAGTTCAACTTCTTAATTTCAGACTTTGCTTAAGAATGTCCCACTGTAAGATATAAATACATCTTTACATACTTTTGTCTAATAGCTTAAAATTTGTAATTTAAGTTTAGACCTTTTATCAAGTTGGACGTGGTTCTGTTTGCCATGTATGATTCCAGATGGACTTGCCGTCAGGGACAGGTTACACCTGCTCACCCCAGGCCTCTCTTCCCCTTCATGAATCCCCTCTAGTCAAGTCTACCAGCTTCTCCAAAGATCTCAACATCGCCAAATCCAGTGGTTGCATTTTAATTCCCCTCACATTCAGCCTGATAGGTGTGTTTGATATTGGCATCATTCCTTTTTCTCTGGAACACTTTCTTCATGTAGTGTCTGGAGCTGTGCACTCTCTCCATTCTGGCCACTGTCCTTGAGTCTCCTTGGCTAAGTCATTGGCCCAGCCTCTAAACTTTCACACAGGGCTCAGCCCTGGACCTTTTCTCTGTGTCTGCATGTGCTTCCTGTGCAATTTCATCTAGCAAAATGTCTGAGTCTTGGCATATCCCAAAACATATTTATTTTGCCTTCACGTTTGAATTACAGTTTCGTCTATATAAATGCATTTTCCTCAAGCCAGTCCAAAGAATAGGCTTTGGAATCAGGCTTTCTGAACTTGAATCTTTTCCTACGACTTAACAGCTGTGTGTCTGTGGGCAAGTTATTTAACATCTTTGTGTCTAAACTTCCTTCCCTGAAACACGAGGCTAATAATAAATACCTACCTCATTGAATTGTTAAGAAAATTCAAAGGGAAACATACAAAGAAGCTAGAACAAAGACTGTGCTAAACAGGTTAGTTATCATTATTATTTGATGACATTATGCTTTAAAATAGCCAGTGCCATTCTGTGCATTGCTGCTTTATAAGTAACCTTTTCAAGATTTTCTACTTGGAAAGATTTTAGCATTCTTTCTTGAAACATAGACATTTCACTAGGACAGCTTCAAGTGTGAATCTTTTTTCTCCCAATATATTTCACCTGGGCACTTAATAAGCCTTTGGATCTAAAAGTCTGTCTTTCCTCGGTTTTTGAAATGTTTTAACAATCAATTCCTTGAGGTTTGTTTGTTCTCTACCCCATGGCTTTTCCTACAGAACTCCTATTATGTAGATATTGAAGCTTCTCGATAGATGTTCCATCCCACTTATCTCACTTTTCTCATGCAGTTTCCTCTCTCTTTCCTTTTACATTATGTTTTTGAACATCTTTCAGCTTAATCATCCAGCTCACCAACATGTAATGCTGCCTTTGAATTGTATTCTTTTGGAACTTTTACTTAAGATATCTTAAATAATTTAGGTTGCTTTTTGCATATTACTCTGCTCATTCATTATACAGAAAAACATTCAGATTTTCATTAAACCCTCTGCTTTTCTGTTGTCAAAAATCTACCAGATAATTAAGGAGACGACTTGATTAAGACTACTGTAATAGAGAAAAGGTTCATTGATAAGGAATCTCTCAGAAAGAAAGAAAGAAGATCTAGGATTTTGTGGAGACAGATAATTGAGTGAGTCTTGAGATGATGAAGGTAAGCCTTATGTCAAAATATAGCAGGGTCTTTTTAGGTTATCCATTTCTCAGAAGACAAGAGAGTGGGAAAATTTTTTAACCTTTGCTGCTGCTTTCCAGGAGCAAAGAACTCAGTTAACATTGAACATTGTCAACCATACTCACTTTGGTGTTTTTGTTTATTTCATCTGATAATTGATTTTGGTACTTTTCTTTCACACAAGTGAGTTAACATATATTTAAGATAATTATTTCCTCTGTGTCCACTGTGGGCATGTGTGTAAAATCAGAGGATGCTTATAACATCATACCTTTCAGCTATTTTCATCAGTCACACAAATCATCATAGGTGATGATTTCACACTTTCCGTCACAACTAATATGGCTGGCCAGCATTGATATTTTCATCAGTGTCTTTGTTTCTTAACTTTGTCACAGTTTCTCTTGCTGAGCCCATTCCAGTGTTTCTGTGACATGCTTCACTGCTGAAAGTACTGGCGAACTAGCAACCCAGTGGATCATATAAATTGTGAGATCCTTCTCTTCCTGTTCCTTTTGAGTGTCCATATGTTGCTAGTGAAGTGGAATATAAGTAGAAATTTCCAGATGTCTTTTTAAAAATGCATTAAAACGCCATACACAGGGCCCCATTAGTAGTGTTCATCAAGCTGATTGAAGGAGCTCAATTGTATAAATAATAGTCTTAATTTCATTTCCAGCTTAGTATTCAAATAAAGACAGTCAAAGATTTCAGGGAGTCATTCTGCCCAATTGACTCCATTCAATCCATGATCTAAAGAATAGAAACTGTAGATTTCTGTTAATCTCACAACAGTTCTAAAGGTTAGACTTGTTTAAAGCTATGATGACCAGAAGCACACTACGTGTTTATATTTACAGCTGGGAATCCCAATAATTAGTTTCTTGGAAGTGATTTACAGAAGTTACACTGCCTCTCACAGATGAAAAGTTCACCTGGGAGCTTCCAGGATCAGAATACCCAAATTAATTTTTTGGTTGTGGCAATCTAATACTGCTGTTAAAAACAGCTTTCAAATCCAGATAATGTGCACAGAGAAAAACTTGTCTGAGGGCATTGGAGAGATACCGAAGCAGCCAGCACCTAAAAGTACAAAATTCCAGAACAGGAACCTTTCAGAGAGGTAAGCCAGCATTCCTTCAGGGCATTTGCCAATTCTAGGCCTAGCACAGAAAACTGAGGTCCAAAAATAAGGACAAGAACCAGAGAAACCTGAAAAATGTTTACAGTGTTGCAGAACTAGAGCGAGGGGTTGGAAAAAAGACATTGGAGAGGACAGGATTCTAGAAAGGAGGAAGGTCAGAGAACTCAACACTTTACCCACTCTACAATCTCATTCTTCTGTCCGAAGCTGCTTGCTACAGATGACCAAATAGCTAAAAAAAAACTACTTGACACTTGAGAACTAAGGAAACAAGGAGTAGCATTATTCAGGATCACCTGAAGGGGATAAACCCTAGAAAGGGGAGAAAATTAGAGAGTGATAGAGTCCTATAAAACCTTGCATTAACCCAGGCTCTAATTGGATTAGGGTAGTTAACTCCATTCTATCTGCAGAAAGAAAACACTTTATGAATCTCTACAATTTTTCTAATAGAATGCACATTTAGAATACAAGTTACTCCAAGAAATAGAATCAAAGGATCAAAAAAGAAGTGTTAAAAACAATTTCAGAAGTCATCTAGTTCATTACTGGAGCTTTAAACAAAGATTTTAAAAAGCTATGTATAGTACATTCAGAAAATAGAAGAAATGATTTTTAATTTCTTTAAAAATATATAGTTAGGCTGGGTGCAGTGGCTCACACCTGTAATCCCAGCACTCTGGGAGGTCAAGGAGGGCGGATCACCTGAGGTCAGGATTTCAAGAGCAGCCTGACTAACATGAAAAACTCCATCTCTACTAAAATGCAAAATTAGCCAGGCGTGATGGCACATGCCTGTAGTCCCAGCTACTTGGGAGGCTGAAGTAGGAGAAAGGCTTGAACCCGGGAAGGAGAGGTTGCAGTGAGCCGAGATCACGCCTTGTACTCCAGCCTGGGCAACAAGAGCGAAACTCCTTCTCAAAAAAAAAAAAATATATATATATATATATAATGTATAAAATATATACATAAATGTATATATTAATGCATAATATATATATTAATGCAAATGTAGGTATTAATGCATAATGTAGATATTAATGCATAAAAATATCTCTGGATGAACCTAATAGAAGAAAAGAAAAACAGAAAAAAGACAAATGGTTCAAATAGAAAATAAATACAAACTGATAAAAAGACAAATATATCAGTAATTATATTAAATGAAATGTCCTAAATAGTTTAATTAGAAGACTAATACTGTCATACTAGATTATCTTTATAACTGTGTGTTGCTTTTAAGAAACATACTTTAAGGATAAAGAATAAAATTATAAAAGTTTACATAAAGATTATAAAATTTAATTAAATTTGGAGTAAAGATAAAACTATATCATGCAAGAACTAAACAAAAGAAAGCACATGATACTTTGCTACTGCCAACAAATAGATATTTTAATGATAAAGGAGTGCATGCACCGGGGAGATATTATAATTCTAGATATAATATAAACTCAAAAAACATATATAAGTTAGTAGACACACACACACACAATGAGTATATAAAGCTGGTAGAATGCAGCTAAATATTTGTTTAGGAAAAGTTTATTTTAAAATACAATATTAGAAATTAATTATCAAAGTCTGTATCTCAAAAAATTAGAAAACAGTAGTAAATTTAATCCAAAGAAAATACAAGGAAATTATGTGTAAGGTTTTTGTTTTTCAGAAAAAGAAAACACAATATGGAAGAATCCACACAGCCAAACCGGTTTTTTCATAATACTAATAAAATGTATAGGCTTATAATAAAACTGAGTTACTTACAAGCATAAATTACCAATAGCAAGAATAAAAAAAAAATCATTAGAGATCCATAGACATTATACAGGTAATGAGACTATTATGAACATTATTTGAGCAAACATAATTTACCAAGACTTAAAATGGAAGGAATGAAAAAATAGACATCTTTATTTTAAAGTAATTAAATTTGTAACTAAAGACCTATTCATCTCATGAAAAAAATCTATAGGTCTAGACAACATTAAAATAAAATAAAAAGTGTACAAAACCTTATGACAATGAAAATGAGGGGCACATCAGCATTCTATGAGGTGGAACAAACTTGACACAAGAGATTATCAAGGACATAACAGAAAAATTATAGGTCAATTTTTGTTATGAACATAGAAGCAAAAATATATGTATATAATATTGGAAATAAAATTTAGCAATATAAATATAATACATCATGACCAAGTTGAGTTTATTCCAGGGATGCAAGGTCAGCCAATAGTTGAAATTTAGTTTATTTCCACATGAAAAGTAAAATTTTTTTAAAAAACCAAAAAATATATAATTATTTCAATATATGTAGAAATATTTTTAACATTCATTTATGACTAAAACAAAAACTCTTAGCAAACAAAAAGTTATCCCTTAGTGTGATAAAAATATTTATAAAACATCTGCACAAATACACTAAATGGTGAAATATTGAAATCTTCCCCTTGGAATTAGGAACAATTCAAGGAAGCTCACTATGACTGCTTCTATTCTATTCTGCAAAAGATTGTAGCCAATGCAATAATATGAGACAAAGAAATAGCAGATGTTGCTTAGAAAGAAGAAAATAAGCTATCACACTTGGCAGGAGAGATACCATGATCACGGAGGTGATTTTCCCATGGCCAGGCTTATCCATTGCACTCCGGATGTGCTGACCCCTGTGATTTCCCCAAATGTGGGAAATTCGACTGCATAATTTGTGGTAGTGGGGGACTGCGTTGGCACTTTCCCCTGGTTAAAAAATAAAAAAATATATAAATAAAATAAAATAAAATAAGCTATTACTATTTGCAGAGATTGTGATGGTACACATACAAAATCCAAAAGACACTGAAAGTAAGCAATTAGAATTAATAATTGAAGGTAGCTAGGTCGCTGGACAGAAGATCAACACAAAAAATTAATCAATAAACCAATTTATTTATATGTATTAGTGACAAATCTAAGGAAAAGTTTTCTTCTACATATCAATTTTAGTAATAGGAAAATATCAGAAATATCTAATGCAAATATTTTATGTAAAGTCTAAAACTGCTACTTTACAATTACAAAACAGTATTAAAAGAAACTTTAAAAAACCTAAATAAATGGAAGAATATACCAGACTCATGTTTGAAAGGTGGGTGGCAAGAGTGGCCTGTGCTGGAATGCAACAAGAACATTGTAAACGTATGCTTTGCCCCAAACTTATCAATTAATTCAACTTAATTTTAATACCAATGACAGCAGGTGGTTTTTGTTGAAGTTGGCAAGTAGATTCTTAAACCCATATTTAAAAAAAAAAAAAGAGTGAAGACCATCCAAGGCCAATGTATGGAAGAAGAATAAAACAGGATGTTTTCCAAGGCCATATACTGAAACATCCTAAAGTAACTAGAATTGATAAATTCATACTAAATTATACATTGTACTATTGGTGCAAGTGTAAACAAAAAGACCAATGAAACAGAATCAGAACAGCAAGAACATAACTTGTATATACATCCTTACTAGATTTATAGCAAAGTGACCCTTCAGCATAATGGGAAATGATTTTTTTTTAATGTAACTAGGTCTACTGGATATTAATATGAAAGAAATCGATCTTGACCCTTCATATCATATGCATACTAAAAACAACAAATAAAATTTAGATCTTCAGGTGAAAGATTAAAAAATATAAAGTTTTACAAGGAAAGAAGATGATATTTTCATGTGATTGGAGTAGGCATACATTTTTCAAACAATACACAAAAAGCACTTACCAGAGATGAAAATCTTGACAAATTATATTAGACTAAATTTAAGAGCACTCATTTATCGAAAAGCACCATTAAGAGACCAAATCAGAGTGGACAAGATCTTTGTAATACAGGTATCTAACAAAGGACTCATATGCATCATCTGCACAAAATATCTACAAAAGAATAAGAAAAGGAAGTCTAATAGAAAAATGGCAAAAGATTTGAAAAGATCTTCACAAAAAATAGATATCCATATGGATTATAAACCTAAAAAATTTGTTTGACTTCATTAGTAGTCATTAATAGCCACTACACACCCATTAGAATGGTTAAGATGAAAAAATTCAGATAACACCAAGTACTGGCAAGGATGTCCAGTCACTAGCATGCTTATGCACTCCTTATAGGGGTGTGTATCCATGCAATCTCTTTGAACAGCAATTTGGTCACAGTCTTTATACCGAGTGTGTGCAAATCCCGTTATCCAGTGGTTTCTTTTCCAGCCGTGTTCCCAAGAAAATGTGATATAGCACTTCTTTAAAAGGCCTTCACAAGGATGTTCATAGTGTCACCATTTATAAAGACCCAAATTTGAAATATCCTAAACGTTCAATGGCAATGAAATGAATAAATGAGTATTGGAATGTTTGTTCAACAGAATCCTATAACAGGAATACTGCATTAGACTGTCTATGTCCTGTAGGCTATATCTGGCCCACAGACTATTTTGGACTGAGCCACAAACTACGAATGTGTTTTCAACATTTTTAAAGATTAGTTTAAAAAATACATTTTAATAAGACATTTGACAGAGACTGCTCATGGCCTGAAAAGTCTAAAAGATTTACTACCTGGCACTTTACAGAGGTTTGTCAACCCCTACACAGCACTGACATTGAATAAAATATTGCTGTATACTATAATCTAAATGAATCTCACCAACTTCATATTGAGGAAAGAAACTAACAGCAAAGGTACATACTATGCTATATGCTCCATTTACATGCATTGCAAAAGCAGGAGAGACTAATCTAGGAGAGCAGATGGTTGTAACAATGGCTAGCTGTGTGGATGAATCCCGGCTGGGAGAAGGTGCAGTGCAGCCTCTGAAAATGCCCTGATTTTCCATCTGAAGATGGCTACATGGGTGTATTTCCCACATGGAAATTCAAGGATGTCCACATTTGGTTTGTGGACTTTTTGGAGGTGGTTTTAATTAAATCAAAATTTGAAGTAACCTCCTAGACAAATAATGGAGCCTTAATGTGAGAATGTGGGGAATTCAGGGAGCTGCTCACAGTCACCCCATTACTGGCCTAGCACCCTCTCATCTGAGTGCTGCCTTCTGTAGAAGTACACTTTCTTGGAAATCCACCTTCTTCTTGAACATCCATTTTTGTCTACATAGGATTACAGTTTCTTTAGTTCCTTGGGGCATCACAATTCAAAAATTCTTCTCTGTTGTAGTTTTCCATTGGCTCTCATATATACTTTACAACTTTTATACTTTTCTCTTCTTTTTTTTTTTATGAAAGAGAGAAAGAAAGCGGAAGAGATTTTAGAAAAAGAGAGAAAAGGAGAAAGAAACAGCGAAAGAAAGAAAAAAAGAATGAAAAGAGAAACAAAGAGGAAGAGAAAGAGGGAGAGAAAATAGGATTCTTGTTTTATTGCCCAGGCTAGAATACAGTCTAAAAATGGGTATTAAAAACCTCTTTTATGCCAATAATTGTGTTTAACAATGGAGACAGGAAGGAATAGGGGATGAAAATAACAAATAAGCAGCCAACCAATATTTTATTTAAACCTGTGAAATGCTATACAATTGCTGGGGAGTGATTTACTTCCAGTTATG